>JAPYZK010000057.1:0-63286 GCA_030522785.1 Platygaster equestris
TTTGAGAAGGAATTCAGAAACAGTCCAAATAAAATCCCCCCCCCCCCCCCCCCTTCAACACCATATAACCACCACTGTTCACAGTTTAATCTCAAACACACAACTACGCTATCATCAAAAAACGTCAAAAACTGTTCGTAAACAAAGAAAACGACGCCAGCAAAAAATTCCCATCGCCCTAAAATTATCGGAGCAAAAAAGCACTCGGCGAAACCCGCATTTTCTGAAGCCTATCTCTTCCCACTGGAAACACGCCGCTTCTTTGACGAGAAAAACCCACAGCGGGTCACGCTTTAACTCTCGCATCAGATACCTGAATATAACGTTCACGCTTGTCTCGCCACGTTCCCGTCCACGATAAATGATCCCGCGGAAAATGTCCATCCAGTTTCGTGCACCTCGCGCGATCAGTATGTACTGGATTGGTTGCAAAATCGACGCAAATCGGAAAAATGATAAAAATCCGAGATTTTTACATTTTTTTTCTTTCCGAGCTTTGTTGAAAACTCCAAGGAATTTCAGAAACGTGTGGTAATTGTAAAACATTAGTTCGAAAATTCTCATTTTAAAGGGTTTTTTCAAATTCCTACGCATTTTTTTCAAGGATTTTTGAGAATTTGGAGGGCGTGCGATACGAGTCTAAGACATTATTTTCGAAAAAATTCAATTTCTAAAAACACTTTCCTCCGACTTTTTTCTGCTCAAATCCCAGCCATAAATTTGCTTGACGCGGCAGCTTCCGCACGAAATCGCGAAGCGATAATGTCAACCCAATTCCGAAGAGTTATTTCAAAATAAGTGGGCCGAGAGAGAAACCGAGCGTCGAAAGTGTCTATCAGCGGGGCAGGAAAATTACGTAATTGGCAAGATCGGCGGAGTTATAAGGACGAGGAGTCGAAGATAATCGGATGTGCTCGGCGGCCGTTGCACCATCGCGAAACTACCCGGCCGAAAAGGAGATTTACCCGTGAAATTTTCGAGCTAACACGGGTTTTATGAAACAGACCCATGGTAAACTGTTTTTATCCAACACTGTGGAAAACGTGCATATTTTTCCACTGTTGTCATTTTTTTAACGCACTTTTTCCATGTTGCAGAATAAAATCGAGTTCGCGACCAGTGGAATATGTACTTTTATTTACACTATTTGCGAACTTTGGATTAATATTTACTCATTACGAAAGTTCATAGACGCCGATTATGGGGAGTTGTAATTTACAAGACACTTTTGACCAAAGATGATCATGATCTTTGAGAAATAAAAAATGTATGAGTCATTCCACATCAGATCTAGCTACGACTGAAATTTTTGAATCCTCGAAATTTTTTTCTATCATTTTTCGAAGAAAAATAATATACATGTATTTTTTTTTTTTTAATGATAATTGTGTTTTCGCGTCATGATTTTTTTTTAAATAGACAAAAAAATAGTTCCAACTTTTAAAAAATCGTGTTTGTTTGTAACATTTTAAAATTTTGCATGTTGAATTATAAGACAAATTTTTTGTCAATATTTTTATTCAAACTTCATACGATTAATATACTTTTATTATCAAGAATTTCGAGGTACCTCGATTAGTTTTTGAAGAATCGATTATTGAAAAAAAATTTTTTTTTTTTCAAAATCGAAATTTCAAAAAATCATAACTTAAAAAAAATTGTCATAACAAAAATAAGTGTCGATAATTTTTGCTCTCAAGAGTGTTGGAAAAAATTTTCAAGGATATTAAAATTACAGTTGTACATAAATCTGATGTGGAATTATCCGTATATTTTTGGGTATGAAAAATCGCTCGTAAGTTCAAATAATAATAATAAATAATCACGAAACGACCGAGTCTCGACTTTGGAACATCGCGCGAATTCGCAATTAGATCTGCGTACCCATGTATAGAATCGACCAAACTAAAATAGATTTTTCAAGTAAACGAGTGTTCATAGCAAAAATAAACATTGTATTCTATTAAAATATTTGAAGTTACCTCGAGCAATCATTGAATCATCATATTTTACCGAAAAAAAAGTAAAAAATGTCGATTAATTCCGAAAAAAAAATACTAGAAATTTAGAAAATTGCAATTTATAAGGTAACTACAATTTGGGAATAAAAAAATTTCGGGTATTTATTTGACGTAGTGTAAACGTCAATAATTAATTAATAGGAAATGAAAATTCTCTGCGTCCGAACGCAGTGAAATTGGAACCATATCAACGATATTCAATAAGTCACTGAATGAAAATGGGTAATTTAATTGGTTAAATAACGGCGAGTCACTTCGAAGGAAAAAAATGTATTCGCTACGTCCGAATGAGTCATTGGTCTCGTTGATATTATAATTTCTCGTGCGTGAGTAATTAATCACGTGTAGAAGACAATTCTATTCCAGGATGAATTATCCTTCCTTTTTCGTTTTGTTCAATGTGGAAATTGAAGCAAAAACTGTCAATAATTCTGCCAAGAGACCTAACAATTGAATTATTAGCTTAAGCTGATACATATTCTTCTCACTGCTTTGAATAACTTTGTTCGAATTTTTTCAAATGACGTCAATTTAATGTCAGGGATTTTTGGGGGAATTTGATGACTCGAAATTTCTGTTGACCTACTAAAATTTTGGGAATGTATTTCAAAAAATATTGTTACAATTTTGTCGGGTTCCACAGAATTATCAAGTTCTATGAATTTCGAACAATTTTCTAGTTGGTCTAAAATTTGTTGAGAATTTTTGAATTTTCTCAAGATGTTTGAGCACTAGATTTTTTTGACATTGTTTTGAGGTTTCGAAAATAACAAAAAATTCCGCGAAATTTCTGTCTGAATTCTACAAACTCAAAATTTTAGAAATTCAGGAAAACTTTTCATCATGTCTGAATACTTTTCAAAGGTATTTTTCCAGTCTTGAGAAATTGGGAAGTATTTTTTTAGAATTTCTAGAAACTCTAAGACTTCTGATTGTGACCATTCAGCAACTGATAAAACTGAAATTAAACATTAACTTTGCAGGCTATTTTCGATCTTGTTCGAACACTAATTACATACCAAAACTATGAAACATAAAAAAAGTCTGAAATTATAAACATTACAAAACTTTCTGTCATATTACGATTATTTTATGAAAATAAACAGGTAATTATAATAACGGGAAAAAATTTTAATTCAGAATTTTATTGTAAACCTGTAAATCGTAGTCTGTAAATTTTACTATTAATCATAATGTAGACGATATAAAACAGTCATTTATATTGTACCCATATCCATCAAAAAAGCAACATTTCATATTTATGTATATCAAGTTAGAAGTGAGTATAAAAATGAATAAAAGTACGATAAAAAAACGCCATAACATAACTGAAACTAAAAACGGTTCGCTAAAGATTTGTTGCGTTTGCGATTATAATTTCCAACGGTACTTTAATCGGGATTCAAGACTCATTCCCCAATGACCTCCTGAATTCGCAGTAATCAAAGTCGCAACGTGAAGATGCAATGCGCATCTCGCGGTTCATTATCCCCTGGATAAAAATAGAATCTTAACAAAACAAATATTCAACGATGTCAATGCAACTCGGAATAAAATAACAATAATTTTTTCCAATTTAAAGTTCGTTTCAAATTATCGAATTCGGTTTCCAAATCGTGGAATTCCCGAATTCCTTTCCTAAATTAGAATTCAACAGTTTTTAAATTTAAAAATATTTTTCTAAAAAGATAAAAACTTAGTCAACTAATATGCATTTTTCGGCAAGTATCTCATTTGAAAATTGTTTGTTCACATTTCTTCAGTGAATTTCTTTGTTTAAACAGAACAACGATGAGTTGCGTTCTACTATAAAGCGTTTCTTCCATTGTTGAAACAATTTTGGTCAAGTACAAAAGAGTGTTTCGAGACACAAAGAATAGTATATTCCCCAACGAGTGCAGAAGAAGCTTATTTTACGAATGTGAAGTTTTTAAGACGAGCCGAAGGCGAGTTTTGCAATCACATTCGTTAAAAAAGCCTTTCTGCACAAGTTGAGGACAATATTTTTTCCAACAACGTGGAGAAAATAAGATTTTTGACGTTTTGAGCCGTGGAGAGAAACGCATTTTCTCCACGGCGTTGGGAAAATATAATTCATTCATGTTTCAGTCCTCGCGCCTCGCTAGAAACCACGCGTTATCGGGACTATAAATTCGTTCATTATCGTGCGCACTTTTTATACATCATTCATTTCAATTATTTTTTTCCTTCGCCCTCAAAATACGAGTTTCATAAACTACATAGGTTTTTCGCAGTGAGCGTCAATTTTTTCCGGAAATTTCAGAAACATTTTATTTTTTTTGGTCATTCTTTTTTTAGGAAAAGAAGAAACTTCACATTTCTCAGATTATTCAATTTGAGATTTTTTGATACTTTCATTTGAATCAAGCATTTTTGAATCGTTATATTTCCCAATTTTCCGTTTTTCCGACCTGAAATTTTCCAGATTGTATTTTATCTTGACTGGATTGGATTGTATTTTTAAATTTGGTGACTGAGCTTTCGAGCTTTAAATTTTTCAATCGTCATGCTTTTTGAAAATTGCTTTCATTGCTCACAATTTCGAATCAGACTTTCCTATTTCCTAGACGTGTAAAAATGTGTCAACTATTTTATAAACATGTAAAACTGTATTCTGTAAATAATATTGCTGATTATTTTCGCGATTCACAATTCAAATCAAAAGCAGTAGCAGGAAAAAATTTATAAACGTTCTCAGACAAAGAACAAACGAAAAGTCTTTTTTTTGTTGCATCCACGTGCGGTTCACACACGTTTTTTCATGGAACAATATAGAAATGATTAGATAATAAAGTGACGCGATAAAACGAGCAATAAAGCATTCGGAATTCGATCGCGTCATAACGCAAATATGTAATTGTCGGTGGAGTCAGCGCCTGGGAATAAAAACGTGGTAAAAGGTACGTGTCAGTTTGTCGAATTACAATGATTCCCTTTTCAAGAACGTTGCGTCAACGTTCGCAAAGTTTCTCCGTTGATGAGCACGTACGAAAAAAAGAGGCGAGGTTTGCAAAAAAAAAAAAAAAAAAAAAAAAAAAAAAAAAAAAAAAAAAAAAAAAAAAAAAAAAAAAAAAAAAAAAAAAAAAAAAAAAACAAACTAAGAGTGTCTACTGATTTTGAAAACTGGGATCACGTTACATTTGAGGAATTTTCTATGTAATTACAGTTGCAACAGAAAACTTCGGATTTCCGATACTTTATGAATTTCAAAGAATTATTTCATATAACTTTGTTATGTTCATTTAAAATTTTCGAAATTATCTTAGAATCGAAAGTTGAAGATCAATTTCATTTTTCTGTCATTCTTAAAATGTCATTCAAAACTTTCATTGCATATTCTTCCCACTATCATTAAAATAAGGAAAATATATGAAAGTAAAAGAAAAAATTTCAAGTCATTTCGTTACTTTTTCCCATTCTTTCACGTCTGTGAATTTCTAAACTCGAAATGTCGCAAAACCAACGTATAGCGGCCGCTAAATTAATCTGTAGCGTTCAGGGAAGTATGGTAAGTCCCGTTTTTTATTTTTCCTATCGATTCCTCTACTTTTTACGAAGAAAACGAGCGTTCAATTGTTATTCTAACCGACTGGGTTCCATTGCAACGACGGATTCTGTGGAGGTCGGCGGACGAATCGCCTGACGTCGAATGACAGACTGCGTAACATTTACCGAATTTTCGAACATTGCTCGATTTCGAGTATTTTTTCTTGTTTTTAATATTATCTGAGTTTTTTGAGTCAAATTTTGGAGTGATTTCGTTATTTTTTCCCATTCTTTCACGTCTGTGAATGACCAAACTCGAAAAGTCGCAAAACCAGCGTATAGCGGCTGCCAAATTGATCTCTAGCGTCCAGGAAAGTATGGTGGATCCCACTTTTTATTTTTTCTATCGATTTGTCTACTCTTCCCGTATAAAACAAGCGTTCAATCGTTTGGTTATCTGAGCGGGTTCCATGACAACATCGGATTCTGTAGAGGTCGGCGTACGAATCGCTCGACGTCGAGTGATAAAACTTTGGAATAATGGCTGAATTTCGGGAAATCGCTCGATTTTATGCATTGCTCTTGATTTTATATATTTCCTGAGTTCTTTAAGTAGAATTTTGCAGTAATTTCGTTATTTTCACACATTCTTTTTCGTCTGTGAATTTCCAAACTCGAAATATCGCAAAACCAGCGTATAACGGCTACAAAATTGATCTCTAGCGTCCAAGGAAATATGGTGGGTCCCCATTTTCATTTTTTCTATCGATTCGTCTAGTATTCCCGGAAAAAACAATTGTTTAATTGTTAGGCTATCCGACCGCATTCCATTGCAACATCGGATTCTGTGTAGGTCGGCGTACAGATAGCTTGACACCTAATGATATAAATTCGGAATAAAGACTGCATTTTTTAGAATCCTTCGATTTTATAGATAGATCTCTCTTTTATTCATTCCCCGAGTTCGTCACGTGAAATGTTCGAGTTGTTCTGATATTTCTGTCCATTCACTGACATAACATTCCATATTCCATCATAACATCATATTGTTAACATCATAACATCATCAAATTATTAACATCATAACATCATATTCCATCATAACATTCTATATTCCATCTCTTCCACAATTCAATTATGATACAAAATACGTGCTCCAAAACTCATAGTAATCTCTACTTAATAGTAGATTCAAAAAACCCACTCTTAATAAACATTTTAAAAACCACTATCAGAATTCTCTTTAAAAAATCGCAACATTTGAAACTTCCAATGACCAACGAAGAAAAAACTAGACCTCAACCTTGCGTACTTCCGTAAAACCAAACAAGCCGCGTGTCTCGCTCGTTCCACGTGTTTCATTGAGTTCCCTAATACGTTTTAAGGCTTCTAAAACCTCCGCAAAGTTCATGTAGCAATTTCCAAACGCGTACTTCCATTTTCATTAAATAATCCCCAAGCACTACAAAGCAACGAAATTCCCTAATAAACGCTCGGAAATAATCATTCCTGAATAAATAATTCTACAAAATTACGTCTAACTTGGTTTTAATCAACAAATAGTAGTTCATATTTTCCTGAAAATTCCAGGCCTTACTGGTCTCCCAAGGTTTCTAGGTCTGTAACAGCCCTGTCCAAAATCTAATCCATCACCAAGATTTTTGCTAAATTAAAGTAACACGTTTGATAAGGCGAAAGGGAACGAAATTGATAGGGCAAAAACACGAACGTTATTTCACGCCAGGGCTTTTGGTGGTTACAAATCAGCGCCGAAATTGATGAATGATTATTGTTGGCTCAACACGAAATTGGCCTGGCCTCAAAAGAACGAACGGTAAACTGGTAGCGTTGTTAACCGCGGCTTCCTATAACGCGTCCAAGAGTGTTGCTTCCGTTTCCCCGTCTGCTTCACTTTTACCTTGTCATTTTTTTTCGTTTTTTTAATCTCTTTTCTTTGTGTTTGGAGTTTCTGTTTACACCGGGACGGTGACTTAGGTATATTTATGACTACAGGTGACTTCGTTTTTTCATTATTAAGACAATTGTTCAAGTTAACATGATTTTTCGGTAAGTTCCTGACCATTTATTTAGGTCAGGAATTTGAAGATGATTGAGGAGACAGGAGGATCTCGTTTTAGAATTGTCAGATTGTGATTAATATTTTAGACTGCATGAAAAAGGATAGCTGCTCGAAAAAATTGCATTCGATCAACGTTTGAACACGAAACTAAAGAAACATTCGAGTAGAAAAATTTACATCAGAACGGTTCAACGAACAAGAAGTAATAATACGTAACAATGGAAGTGAAATTTGTAAAAAATTGAGAGATAGAATAAAAAACGGTGGACTGTTTTCATCATTTATCATGCTCACACATAATAATAATGGCAAAGTTCAATCACAATTGATTCATCAAATTTAAGGTTTTCCGTTAGTTTTTCAGAATATAAGTTTATTCAAAAAATTGTTCATACGATTTTTCACAAAGGTTTGGATACCAATATTCAAGACCATCACAAATATGAATAATACGATAAACCAAGCATGAAACCCGAAAGTCTTTCGACCGGAAAAATTCATTTCGAAGCGATTGAATGAACAAGAACAAATTATAATGCACGAGAAAAAAATATCAAGACAATGCTGGGCTAAATTAATAAAGAGAAAAAACCCTATCCCGAAAAATTAGACCCCTATTACAACAGAATTTTCTCAAACAAACGAAAAACCTCCTCAGAACACCACCTGGAAAAATTCTTCGAAACACTTCCTAAAATTGTCCAAGAACAGCTGAAAAACCATCTGGCAAATTTTGTAAAAAACTAATTTCGACAACACCCTCTCTAAAAATCGTCTCAACCCCTTTGGAAACCACGAAAAAACTATCAGTCCATCAACCCAATTTTCTAAAAAAAAAACCACATCCGTGGATCAGCCAAGCACGAAACTCCACCGAAGTATCGCGAGAAAAATCCATATCGAATCGGTCCGGTGAACGAGAACAAATGGCAAGGAGGAAAAAAAGGAAATTGTATCAAACGAATCGTAAATATTGTAGTGTCGGATGCTTTGATGAGCGTCGTCGCGAGCGCAGACGCAGAAGAGTGATTTTCATTATTGCTTTGGTCTTGAAAAAAGAAACGTTACCGGTCAAATAACTGTAAAGCCAGAGCTGAGCAAGAGAAAGATAATCACAATAGCAGCGCGTTGTACGTAGCTCTCGAGAGTCTTTCTGGGCCACGGATATTCCAATTCTGAGTCACTTCTGCGACTGCGATTCAGTCCTATACGACGAGATATAACCGGCCCGAATTTGAGAATGTTTTTATTGATGCTTTTAAAGATTTTCTTTCGAATTCACGTTACTGTTAATCCAGCAATCAAAACATCTAAATTTGGAAAATTATAACTGAAAATTTTCCAGGATTTAGTGTTTTGAATATTTCAATATGAAATTACGTATAAAATGTTTAAATCATAGTTTTAATTGTTCATTAATTTAACACACATAATGTCTACACTTGGAAGATTTTTCAAGCCGTAATAAAATTTTTCTAAAAAAATAATAATAAACTTTTTTATTTAGAACATTTTTTCGACATTTACATAATATTCTGTGAAATCTTCGAGGTCGCTTCGAAATCTCATGAAAGCGAGAAAATGTTCAAGAATTATTAAAATATGTTCAAAAATATCGCAAATTTTCAGAAATTGTTTCGAAACTTTCGAAACATTGGAGTTCAAATATTGATATTTCGAAATTCTATCCCAACATTGAAGATTTTTCGAAAATCTAAATCATGTTTTGAAACGTCGAAGTTTCTGAATATTTTACATGAATTTGAACCTCTCTCAAAAATTTATAACAAACTAAAAAAATTTATTAAAAATTTTATGAAAATTCAGGACAATCTTTCAAGGTTTCTTCAAATTTTCTCCATTTCAAAAATTACTGAAATAAATATTTCGGAAAATTAAGGAATGAAATTCGAACGAACTAGAGATTATAGTCAAAACCCAATATCATCCTAATTTTAAGCATTTTTAAATTTCCAACGTAAAAATTCAAATTCTTACAACTCAAAAATTTGGAAAGCTACAAATTCTAATCATAAAATTCATTAAGAATCTCAATTTGAACGAAAAACACTTCATTTATGCGTTTTCTTTAATGAAAAACTAATTTTTATTTTCTTTTGCAAGTTCAACAATATCTTTCTTAACGCACTGTACTCCGGGATAAGGTTTCACAGCTCGTAAAACGACAGCGTTTCATTGTTCCCTCACTCCAGAGTTCTATCCAATTTTTTTTATTTTTTTGGAGCTCAGGAGATTGCATATCGCGTTTGAAAAGGAGAGACTAAATTTGCATGTACGTGCGTTATGCGATATCACGAATGTGACTTTGGCGGTTCGGTTGAAAGTTAATTTTTCTGAAGTTACCGAAACGTTTCAGATTCTGAAAGTACACATTTTTCCAAATTCAATTTTATGAAACTCGATTTCATTGCAGACATCGTAAATGTTCAAGTTTTTGCACATAGGAATTTAAAATTTGTACTTTCCAAATTCAAATTAGCGACTATTGGAGTTGGAAAAATCTAGCATCAAAAATCTGAAAGTATTCAAATTTTTCAATTTTGGAATTTGAGTATTCCCATTTATTAACGAAGTATATAAATTGTAATATCAAGAATACTAATAAGTATACCAAATTTTCAACTTCTAAATTGCACTTTTCGAATTCTGAAATTCCAAATTCAAACTCGAAAATCTAATAAATTTCAAATTTCAGAGTTTCATTTCAGAAAATCCGTAAAATTTACAAATATTCACAAGTGGCATCCCAAATGTACAGACCTCCTAATTACCAAAATTCAAAACATCGTTCATTCAAAACCATCAAATATCCTACAACTGTTACACGATCCTTTCCACAAGTGACTTGACCAGGCGTGCTCTTCAAGTCATAAACCAGTCGTAAAACTCAAGTTTCCCGACTGTTTAACAGCCTCTCAAATTTGACCAATGATACTCGAGGGAGAACTTATTTGGAGATTCGAGTGTATCGATGTGAATTTTTGAAACCGCAACCACACATTCTTTTTCTTCCACGTTTTCCATTCTTATCTCTCTCGCACAAAGAAATTTCGCTTGGTGAGTAATCAACGATAAACAGCCGATGGACGAACCTTCTTTGTCAAGCGCGAGATAATTCCTCGGCGCGGCGCAATCGCATCGCGGCTAAATATCCGTCCAATTTTAACCCGCCGAATAAATTCGAGAATTATCGCTCGCGCTTTCGCACATCGCGCGATCCCGAACGCGGGCGCACATTTAAATGATAAAACAAAAATTTATAAAATACCGAGACATCGATCTTTCGAAAACTACAAAAGAACGCGGCAACGAGATTTCGTTAAATGCGAAGGATAAAAAGAGCGAAATTCGGGAAAAACGAGCAATAGGGAAAAGGTCGATGGTTGAAGCGCGAATGCCGGCCAACGACTGATCCGTCGCCAACTTCGCTGCCGTTTTGCCCGTTACGCAAGTGCACGTATACGAAAGTTCTGTTCGTTCTGTTCTTTTGCATGGGCTCGGGTTTCGATTTTTTCGCGTCGATAAAGTCGAGAACGAAGAAACAGCTGATGACGAAAATTTTCCTCATCATTTTCTTCGGAGACTTGGATTTTTGAAATGTTGGTGTTCTTTTACTGATCTCCAAATTTTTGGAATGTAAAATGGAATTGTATAAATTGAAGAAGTAATGGCTAGCACTCCTTGATTTCTAAAAAAATGTTTAAAAATGGAATAATATAAATATCGAAATTCGAGAGCTGAAAATTTTGAATAGATGAAATTTTTTAAATTCCGAAATTGTAAAGTTTGGAATAGAAAGAATTCGCTTAGAACGGAAACCTTGAATTTGTAAAACAGGTAAATTGGGAGATACGAAAATAAAAAGTCGATCAAATGATCGACGAACGAAATATAGTGGCATATTTTTGAAAATTTCAAAATATTACACCACATTCCGCACATCAATCCCTGTATGAACGTTATAGTTTTTCCATCTCCAAATTTACCAATTTTCCAATTCCAAAGTAGTAAGATGTTATAAATTCTAGAAAATTTTAAAAAGTAGTAAATTGTAGAAAATTTAAAAAATTCTGTTACGAAAAATTCTAGAAAACGAAAAAATTATCAGAATTTGACAACAGTCGAGTTGATAATAAAAAATATCATGAAATCGCGAAAACTTTTTCGAATAACTTGAGAAAATGTACAAAATTCTGGAAAAATATGTTATTCTATAAAATTTTGATAACTCTACTGGATTCTAAAAGACGTCTGAAATTTTTTTACATTTTCTTTAGTTTTTCAAAACTGTTTCTCGGTTCCATCATATTATTTGTTATTTTCTAGAATTTCATAAAATTTCCGACAATTTTTCAAATTTCTAGAATTTTTCATAATTTTACAAAGTTTGTTGAATCTTCTATAATTTATCACTGACCTCCCACTCCTAGTCACATGATGGGAGGAGGAGTGTGTGGGGGGAGGGGGGGGCAGCCATACTACTTTCCAAAATTTCCCTTCTGCAATCTTAAAATTTACGAATGTGAATTCTTTCTATTTCAAACTTTACGATATCCGAATTTCAAAAATTGTACATACTCATTCTATTTCAAAACATGCGTATTAAAAAACGTAAATTCTCGAATTTCGATATTAAGATTCTTAAATTATTGAATTTTTTTTATTTTTTTTATTATTATTATTTTTTTTTTTTATAGAAATGCAAGGAGTGCTAGCTACGACTTATCCAATTTCCAGATCACCCAATTAGCACATTTTCAGCCAACATCTGGAACCATAAATTTTATATAGAAAACTTATAAAACCCGGTTGACATCCGCAATTAAAAATTCCCTAAGATTTAAAAATATTCCGCTAAAGTTCACTTTGTTTCCGTACTTTAATCGTTGAATCAACTTTGATCCCACGCTGCAACGCACGCATTCGACTGCGCAAACTTAATCGAATGAAACAAGTGGTGGTTTTATGAAGTGTATATCAGCTGATTTGATTATATGTTTTTTTATCCATCCGTTATTGTCCACTGTTCTGTGAAATTTTGCAGCATTCCCGTCACGAGTCATTAAATTGCTCTATTTCACACCATTATTTTCCATTTTTTTTCATCGTTCAATTTTAAACTATCTAATAATTTTCACTCCAAAGTTCCTTGCAATTTCACAAAAAACACAAGCGTATTAACAATACTTCTCGAGCAAATAACAAATTGCCGTAATTTCTATCGTAAAAATGTATTTTCTCTTTCAATTTCTTATCTAGTCAAAGTTCAAACTGTGATTATCAAAGCAGTGTTCATTAATCAATTTTGAATCCATTACGCAAGCGACGATTAGAAAACCGTTTCTGGCGAATGAATTTTTTTATCGAAGCAGAAGTAAGAAAAGTTTCCAAGCGGAATAACGAGGTTTAATTGATTGAATGAATCAGGAAATATTGGGAAACCACCGAGTGTCAATATTTCTACATCAAAGTCATCAATATTTCCAAACTACTTTTCCTCGTGAACCGCGAGTGACATCATAAATGGCGATTGAGGCCAAGTAAACTGAACTCATTGTCGTTGAAACTTGCGTTCGCTCCATCCTCTCTTCCTATGACAATTTAATTAATCATTGTTTCTCGTTAACGTTCCGTTAATAAGTAGACGAAAAGTTCCATATTCATAAACGACCGGATAAGTTTGAAAAAACGCGCCAAGAAAATTGTACTGAAAATCCTGAAAATGATGGGAAGTAAAGATGAAAAAAATAAAGATGAAAATCCCTGATGGAAATCATTCAACTATCCGGAAATTATTGAATTCTCGAAAATGTCCCAATTTTTTATTCTCCTGAATTTTCCACCGAAGATATCAATTTACAAAATTTAGAAAAAGTTTTCCGAACATTCTTGAAGATGAAAACTAAATTCTCCAATGTAAACTCAAAACTTGAATTTTTCTTCTGAACTTCTCTCGAATTTTTCAAAAGTGAATTAAGTAAAAGGAAAAATTGTGAATTTTACACACATGTGAACACATGCACACGAAGAATGCTTTTGGATCTGCCTAAATTTTCCATTTCGCAAATCAAAATATTCCGAAAAATTCTTTAAAATTTCAAAAAATCCTCGTGAATTCGTCAAAATGAAAAAAAATAACAAGAAATTGATATTTATGTTCTCGAATTTCTTAAAATTGTTCAAAAACTTGCGAATAAGGTTCCATTAATAGCTTGACAAAAAGTTCCATATTCATAAACAACCGACGAATAAGTTTTAAAACTCTCCAAGAATTTCGACATTCTTTCGTATTCCTTCGTGCTGAATATTCGATGCACGAAATTACGCAAAATTGAGCAAACTTTTCTGTAATTAAAACAAGAAACGCATCGAAAAATCGGCAAGATATTGGGTAATGGCGCTTTTTTTATGACGTAACTGACTTCAAGTGAAATGAGTTGATTTTTCGAGAAGGAATAAATGCCGATTGTAAGACATTATATGACACTCAAAGTTGTGGATTCAAGCTATTCAGAAGATAAGTTATCGTTTGTTGAATATGGAAATGTGAAAAAAAAAAAATACAATTTTTTTTGTGGCTAAACATTTTCTCTAAGTTCACCACCCATTCATCAACTAAAATAAAAAATAAAAACATTTCACAATTATCTTGACTCTCCGTAAACGTTCCAAATTCTCCAAAACTTAAAACGAAGAAGTCTGAAAAATATATTTAAAAAATCTTTCCACTTTCGTATTCTCAGGATTATTTTTGGCAAAGCAACACTTTTCTGCCGATTTTGAGTTTGATAATAATTTCTCTAGGACTTTCTAGGAGACATTTTCATTTTGTTCATTACGATTGTTATAAATAACGTAAAAGTTTCGAACATTTCTATGGAAATTCTTGATAGTTTTCGTAAATAATTTTCAAAAAATTTTAATTTTTTTATTTATGGATTATTTGTCTGTCGATAATTCCAACAGGAATATTTTACGCAAAAAACCTTTTTGAATAACAACTAATCTGGTAGTGAAATACAACTATCTTATTCAGTCAATAACTACTATTCGAACTAGGAATTCCCTACTACATAATATCGAGTCGCCCACTTTTTACGTTATATTAAAAAAAATAGAAGTTTATTTTCGAATACGAATTCTACTACTGAAATAAAAATTCCATCATTTTCCGCAGGGAATCCAAACATCCAAAACAATAATTCGTCCATATTTTTCGACAGTAAAAAAACAATGTCTATATGTTACAACTGAACTTTTACTGTTCGTGTATTTCTCTCAAAGTACCTGAATTTTCCATAGAAGACTGCCCGACCCTACAAAGCCACCTCAAAAATTTCCTCGACGCCGTGGGTCCCGGCTGATTGCACTCTTTCAAAATCACGACCCCGCCATTGTTATTATTGTTGAAATAATCGTTATTCCTGTCAATGACGACGCACAGCTCGGATCGCGGCGGTTCCGAATCCGCGATACCGCATGGAAAAATCCACGCGTTCCTCGCGTTCTTCTCGATCGTCACGCTTTTTCCGCTCATGATCTTCATGAAAAATCGCCGTATCCCCTTGTCTTTGCCGCGATTCCCGAAAACAACGCCGGGCCCCTTTATCCGGTTTTCGCGATCGACGTTTTCCGCTCGTTGAAAAACGTGGGAAAACATCGGCAAAATCTTTGCTGTTTTTCCTTCGCTTCCTCCGAGTCAAGGCTTCATTGTGTTATCATCAAGCAGATATCGCAGTCGATATTTTCTGTGTGTGCAAATTGTCACGGTCTACTTTGTAACCGATATTATTGTTTTCTGGGCTTTTGCGTGAGTAGAATGATAACTAAACGTTCGCGTACGTGGAGAGAAATGCGAAACATAAGTTGCGAAAGAATTATAAGGACATCGATGACTAAATGAGTTGGTCAATTAATAAGAATAATTAATTAATCGGTCGAACAATTTCATCAATTTTAAAGTGTTGGGACTTCTATTTTCGACTTTTCGAAAATTTAAATTTTACAAATTTGAAAACTTATGAATTATAAAATTTTTCAGTATTCTAAAAATTTAGAACTTATTGTTCCGAACTTTTGAACTTGAAAAATTTTCAATTTGTTTTCACAACTTCAAAAATTTTCAAGATTTTAAATTAAAATTCTGAACAATATTAAAATACTAAACCTTTAAACTTGTGTACTTCAATTCTATAACAATTGTCATGAAGCTGGATTTTTAATCTGGACTTCCACGTTTCAAAATTTTTAATTTTAATAGTAGAATGACTAATCTCAATATTTTCGGAAAAGAATTTTCAATTTTTTGGACTCTAAAATTTGAGAATTCTTATGCCTAAAATTCTCTAAAATGACACGACGAAATTTCTGATTTGAGTATATAAAATAAGAGCCAAGAACACTAAATACAAATAAAAATTAAAGATTTCCGTTATTTTTAGTAATTTATTACAAAGTAATAGAGTTTTTTCCGTGACGAAAATCAATACTTTCCGCAACTAAAATCGTCGTAAATAACACAATCTACGAAATCAATCGATAGGTCAAGAATAATCAATCGTTAACTGATTTCGACCGAAATACATGAATCAAGACTTTCGATTTAACACGAAAAAGCGCGCTTCGCGAGTTGGAACTTGCAACTGCGAATTTCTTGAATAATTTAACGCCAACTTTTTTAACCTCTGAACAAAAACCGCGAAACATTGGAAATCAATTTCTTCAAGTGTATTTATTTTTATTGTGTATTATAATAAACCGGTTTTGTGCTTTTTTCGAAACCGAATATTGTGATAAATTTTCTTCATTAATCGGCAGATTAATTTTAAAAATGGTTAGGCTATTTTCAAACTGGTATCAAAAAAACTGCATATCTATTGTTCATTTATGTGGCTCGAATTGATGTATTTCGAAAAATGTGTTCGTTCTCGACGAATGATTTCTGAAGGTTTTTGGCTGACCAAAATTTTTTTTCGAATTAATAATCAGAAAATCCGTCATTTCCCTGTTTTTGAGCTACTAACAATCCAAAATTTGTTACTATAGAGAAAAATGAAAAAATTTTTCAAAAACTTAACCACTTTTTCGAAACTCGGTCGTCTAATAATAAGTCCTATCTAAATGCAAATAATCCCCCACGAATAAATTGCCTCAAACCCAATAAATCACTTCTCCACCCAACAGAAAAAAATGTGAATACCCCCAACTATTCCAACCATAAAAATCATTTTTTTGTTACATCTCTTAAGGCGTTTGAGGCTACTTTGCGACCTGGAACAATCAAGAAAAGTCGAAATATAGATTTTCGTTGTTAAAAACTCAAAAACATTATGCATTTTCCAGAATAAGACGCAACATCCAATTTTTGAAAACTTCATGGATTATTTGAAAAATAATACTTCTCTTTATTCTTCTTTAAATATTATTTTCTTTTTCGAGAGTATCTGAATATTTTTTTGTTTCTCAAATTTTTCAATTCATGCCACTCCACTTTCTTTCACTCAAAAACTAAAAATTTCAAAATTACTTAACAACTCCATCGTTTATATCTGTTTTTTAAATCTATTACTCAACCTTCTCAAACATTTCACGAGAAAAAAAAAAAATTCAAAATTTCGCTTTAAAAATCTCAAGAGTTTCAGAATAATAACGTAATTTTTATTCACAACTTAAGACTTGAAAAACCATTAACTCTCTCCAATTGTATTAATCGTTAATAAAATTTGATACCCTTTTACATGCCAATCTTACGGCAAAAATGCAAACTGAACTAGACATTTCAACTAACAGAATTTACATTTCTGAAAAATTCCTAGCTGTTGCAAAACTAATGCAATAAATTTTCTTTTTAAAACTTGGAATCCTATCATTTTCTTCCTTTCCCTGATTTCACGAGTCTGAAATATTTTACTCCAAAACCAAAAATGTCCAAGAAATAGAGAAAAAAAAAACTTTTTCAACATTCAAAAACTCCTAAATTTGAAAAAAATTTGTTTTTTCATTTCCTCTCAACGCCCATGAATTATTCTTCAACTTGAACACTAAAAATTTCATAAATAAACTTGAAAAACCCATAAAATTTCCCTTCTAAATTGCAATAATTCTCTCCAACTATTTCACACACAAAAAATCCTTTAAACTGCGTTCGCTCATTTCCCTCCACGTACTCCTCGAATCCACTATCTCATTCGCGAAGTCACGTGGTTGCGTATCAAATAGAGCGCAATGTACACATTTTTTCTCCTTACTTTTACGCAACTTCCCACAATACAAATTGCACACAAAATCACAAAACTTCACCTCCCCTGTAAATCCGCAAATTTTCATTCACCCCAAAAATTAAACGATGACAACATAAGTGAAAACTGTACCAAAAAGGTCACATCCGCGAAAAAACCCGACTAGAAGGAAACTGATAACGAGAAAAAGTCGGGAAAATCGCGTTTCCGGGCAGGGAAAACAGAGGGAAAACGGGTATTTCCCCGGGGTAACGAACCCGGGAGACAACGCGAGACGGGAGGTGCGTCGCGAGTACTCGCGCGCGTTCGACTAATTCCCGCGGACTAAGCCAAAGTCTAAATACAAGTTTCATTTACCGAGCACGCCACCACCGCCGGCGCTATCCGCGTCGTCTTCGTCGCAGTCGTTGCGTTACGTATAAAATTACGTAACCCCGATCGCTAGGGCATGGACACCGGCGCATTGTACCGGTACAAAAGAGACGTTTGTCCCGTTTTATCCCTTAGCAACGAAAAAAGTACGTCAACTTGAGAGTTGCGAAAAATTTTTCCGAGTTTTGATGATTTTCACTAGTTTTTGGAAATCCCAAAAATTTAGTGACGATGATCTTACTATTTTTGAGAATTTATAATGATTGTCAATAATGCTAAGGGAGTACAAAAACGACATTTGTCCTGCTTTTCCCTTTGGCAACAGAAAAAGTACGTCAACTTCGGAAACGTAAAATATCTTCCCAATATTTAATGGTTTCTATTAGTTATTTCCTCAGTTATAATACTGATGAACCTCGACACAGCGCACTTCGAGACGCGATCTGGAGCGATTAGGCTTTGTGCGTCAAAGCCAGGTAAAAATTCCGGAACCCCGGAATATCATTAACTCAGTGACGTCTTAGAGCCTGGGCCGAAAGGGGCCGTGTATATATCACAAGGGCCCTTTGGACGACTGACTGTACATGGCACTGAAGATTAAGTGACATCGAGATTTCTGCCTGTCAGCGTTTCCGCTTGATTTATTACACTTTCGACAGAGCGCACTGTTTACTTAAAACCCCCGAGTCGTGCGCTGTGTCGAGGTTTATCAGTATACGAAATTCTGAAGTTTTGAGTTTAAAAAAATTTAGAAATTTCGACAATTTTGGAATTTTCAATTTTCAAAGGAAATTTTATGTTTCAATGTTTTCAAGTTATGGAATTATTAATGTTCTAAAGTTTCGGGGCTCATCAGTTTTAAAGTTTTAGTTTCTACTTCGGACATTTGAAAATTTGAAGTTTTAAAGTTTTTGACAATTTCAAAAAATTTCGAAGTTTTAAAGTTGTCGAAATCGGAATTTCCAAAGTTGTGAAAAGTTGGGAAGTCATGAAATTTTTTAAAATTTTGAAGCTTCGAAGCTTAAAAGTTTCAAAATTTTTGGAATTTCAGTGTTTGAAAGTTTCACAAATTTTGGATGTTAAAATTTCCGAATCTTGAAGTTTCAAAAAATTACGTTCCATTTAAAATATTATGTTGAAGCAATCTCCTTAGTAACGAATATGAAACGATATTTTCGTGTACATTTAAAAATACACACGAGAGAATTTTCGAAAATTTCGAATATTTCGAAATTTCGAATATGAAAATGTTATAAAGTGTGATTTTTTCATTATTGTTCAGAATTTATGATGATTGACAATAGTTTTAAGGGACTACAAAAAAGATATTTGTCCCATTTTGCACTTCAGCAACGAAAAAAATAAATCAGCTTCGAAGTAATGAACAAATTTACAAATTTCTAATTATTCACCTACAATAGTTTTTCCTTTAACTATTAAAAATTTTCAACTATCGAGTCAGTACATTTAAACCTCAAACTCAATTATTAAAAAATAACTGTATTATTTTATTTAGCATGACACAATAAAAGCTGGAAAATTTTTAAACCATAAAGTTCAAAAATTCACCAATTGGTGAGAGTTTAATCCTATCCAATGATTGAAAATCCCTGAAAATTATGGATTTTTACAGTGTTTTATTTTCCTCAAAAATTTTCCGATTTACTGGGTTTCTAATGCTGCAACAACTTTACTCTTCGTAACGAAAAAATCATGTTAACTCCAAGTCCTGAAACATTTTCTCAATGTCCAACAACTTACACTACTTTTTCCTTCAATATACGATATATTCTACCCGAACCAAACAATTTTTTAAAAATGATATCGAAGAAAACTGTCGGTTAATTCGGTTTTTCTATTGTACCGCTGTTTTGTCCGCGAAACGCGTGTTGAACATACACAATGCGTACATTACAATTGCAGGAAACAATGCACTTATATCGCTTTTCCCAGTCGTTAGAGAGATTTTTTCATGTTATTAGAGATAAAATCATTATGATAGATACTTGAACTGATAGTAATAATATCGTATATATTATTATTCGTGTCTATACAAAATTTTATGTGCGACGAATCACTGCATAAAAATGATGTAATAATTAAAATATACATACATGTAATTCATTGTTAATGAATTACATCCTATGTTCTCTAAAATTGTTCATAATTTCTTTACTAATTTAACTTAATTCTAATCGATTACATTAATGCGAGAGATGATAAGAATCTGGAATTCAAAAATTATTCTCAAAAATTCAATCGTGATAATTAAATGACACCGGAATGCAGTGCAGACTTATTGCAGCGTTAAAAAAACGCAAAAAATCTAGAGTTTTTAGGGAAAACTAAAACACTCTGTAAAATTTGTAATTCCAGGATATTCAACTCTTGAATACGATGAAACTTTCATAAATTTCAGAATTTTCAATCCTTTAGGTTTCAAATTTGTTCCAAATGTTAAACAAATCTAATTATTTCTTCTTCTTCTTCTTCTTCTTCTTTGAAGGCTTAAAATATACTTACTCGATAATTAATTATAATTAAGACAAAAGACTAGTGTAATTAATTACACATTTTTTTCATGACATTTTTTAGGACAAAATTTGTTTTTGCAATTCCTCAAAATTGTTGTCAATCATCATAAACTCTCAAAAATACCGAAAAAATACCACACGTAACTTGGAATTCCCATAAATATACATTCGAAAATTCGGAAAATGCTTCCGCGAATTCAAAGCAAGTCTTCTTACACGTACATAAAAACATAGCTGCGCATAATTGACGGAAGAACTACTGAAAATCATCCAAAAATTCAAACTTTCCCGTATTCAAAATTTTTTTAAAATTCAATTCCAACTGTTTCTAATAAATCAAATATGACAATCCCCCCTACCCCCAAGGAAATTCTCAAATTCGTCACCTTAGTGAAACTAACCTAGTGATTGTTTCTCTACATTTTTAGGGACGAAAAACTACTACTCTCGATTTTCCAAGTCTCCGATGATTCTCGGGTTGAATGTCCCCTCGAAACGTCGCCGTCACCAGTAGACAAAAAGCTGACGAGTTACATAAAACCATATAGAAAGGCAAACAATCGTACGTGAGAAAACAAAGTTGGCAGTTGTTCAAGGCGCAGTCTAATCTAAAGAAACGCCGCAGTGCCTCTTTGAACGCGTGATTACATGCCACATGTTTAGGTTTTTGTTCAAAGTACAAAAATCAATACCCTTAAAAAATATAACGTCTGAGTAACACCATTTCCCCCAGACCGCGGTAAAACTAAAAAATTTGGTCGAGTCAAATAAATCGAGTGAAATAAATCAGTACTGCAAAATAAATTTTGCGTACTTGTTTCGATGGACACTCGACAGATTTTAGAAACCTGTGGAACATCGCAAAAACGTTTTTCAAAATTTTTTTATCAAAAAACTTTTCAATTGTTCGGCTCTACCTTATTGAAGCCAGTTTCCGCAATTCAAATCGAACTATCCTATTTTTTAGTCGAAATCATCTGGTCGCCCTAAGCTCAGGGTCAAAGTTCGTAAAATTGGTACAAACGAAGGTGGCCCGCTTTGCTAAGTCCGGTGGTATAGAAATACATTAACGAATGTAATAGCACATAGCACGATGATGTAGAAGTTGAAAGCAATGTGATTTACCTTCTTGATTGGCATTATTCGCGATGGGGTGAGCTGACAAAGAGAACGGCGGCTCGTCTTCTGCAACACCCATTGTCGCTGCTGCGGTTTGTTGATGATGCGTCTCCACTTCCGTCGCCTCTTCGCACCTGCAACGTACACACAAACATGCTTCCAGTTAGCGACAGTCACTTCCGAACACACAAAGACGCCGCCAATTAAACTACAATTGCCATTGGTGATCGATTCAATCAGAAAAAGCAGAAGAACATTCGAGTTCTCTTGTCACTCTGAACCTTATAAGATTCGATAAAACGTTTTAAGGGGTCCCTCGAACCTAATCTAGCCTGATAATAGTACATTATGTAACGAGGAAAGGAAGGGTGCTTTTTCATGACGCAGAAATTTTCGTGTCATGATCCACTCCGAGTTGCGTAAAGTTTTTTTGCGAAATTCGCCCGCAGAAGTGGCGTTTCGCTGCCTAAACAAGCGCACGTAAGCAGATCGTACATTCATAAAACACGTAAAGAGCACGGAAATCGCATGTGTACGAAAATTTTTTAATTCGTGGTTCACCTTCCCTAGCCAGTTAAGTGCGACGTTTTGGCGACGTTTTCTCGTCGTTCTTTTTGGGGCGACGAAAAATTTCTTAGAACGAATCCAAATTTTCGTATTTTCCAAAAAACTTAAACTTTCCAAATCTTTTGAGATACTCAAATTTTTTAAATTTTTCGAGAAACTAAAAATTTTCAGAGTTGTCGAACAATTGCGAACTAAATAAATTACGACAAAATTCAGAATTTATGCCATTTTCTAAGAATTCAGAATTTTTGAATGTTTCAAAAAAATAACAATATTTTAATGTTAAAATAAAAACATACAATTTTAGAATATTCCGAAAAACTTGGGACTTTTATATTTTTGAAAGGACATAAAATTTTACAAACATCCGAAAAACTTAAAGATTTTCAAACTTTTCGAAAAAATTTAACTTTTTAAGAAACCTGAATTCTCAAATTTTTCAAAAAACTAAAAATTTTTCGATTTTTGTGGAAAACATCAAATTTTCATAATAGAAAAAATCGAAATTTTCTATTGTTTTTAAAAACTAACAATTTTCAAAATTTTCATTGAACTCTAAATGTCAAATTATTCAAAAAACCCAGAATTATTTATTTCAATCTTCAGAAAAACCCAAAATTCGCAGATCTGTTGTAGAACTGCAAATTCATGGATTTTCGAAAAACTTAGAATTTTGTAATAAAAAAAAAGTAAATTTACGAATGCTTCTAAAATCTAATGATTTTAAAAATTTCACAATGAGAAACAACAATTCTCACAATGAGAAGAAATTAAAATTTTCAATCGTTTCCAAAACCAACAACTTCCTGAATTTACATAAAACTCTAAATGTCAAATTTTTCAAAAAACCCAAAATATTCAAATCCTCAGAAAAACTCGAAATTCGAAAATCTGTTGTATAACTACAAATTCACGAATTTCCTTAAAACATGGAATTTTTTCGTTAAAAAAAAAATTCAAAATTTACAAATGTTTCTAAAATCAAAAGGTTCACAAAATTTTAGAAAAACTAGAATTTTTCATGAAACTCGAATTCTCAAATTTTTCAAAAAACTGAAAATTTGTCCATTATTGCGGAAAACATTCAATTTTCACAATAATGAATTAGAATTTTCGATAATTTCCAAAAATAAACAATTTTCAGAATTTTCATTAAACTCTAAATGTCAAAATTTTCGAAAAACCCAAAATATCCAAATTCTCAGAATAACTCAAAATTCGCAAATGTATTGTAGAACTATATATATTGTAATATATTGTAGAACATTTTCAAATTTCCTCGAAACTTATAATATAAGAAAAAAAAAATCAAAATTTATGAATGTTTCTAAAATCTAACGATTTCCAAAATTTTTGTAAAAACTCCAACATTTCCAATTTCTCAGAAAACCCGATATTTTTAAATTCCGAAAAAACTTTGAATTTGAAAACTTTCTGAGGAACTCAGAATCTTCAAATTTGTAGAGCTCAAAATTTGCAAATTATGCAAAAAACGATTGAAAATACAATTAGCAAAAATCGTATATTTGAGCATATAGATCGTAATGAATGCAAATTAAATTCATTTCGTTCTAAAAACGCTCTGAAATTAATTTTTCATTTATTTTACATAGTGACTAAAACGTCGCCTAAACATCGCCTTTTAGAGACGTTTTGGCGTCGAAATCTCGTCATTCCTAGCTGGCTAGGGTTGTGTTTCGTTGGGTAGAGTGTAAACAAATGTCAAGCTGCACCACCCTTTTTGAAGAATTGATAAAAAAACTTCTCGATTAGCAAAAAAAATAGACAGTTTCGCACAATATTAGCATAAAATGTTCAAATTTGTCGCAACCGAATCAATGCCAAGTACAGCGCAGATGGACGGACCTCCGAAAAATGCAAAATGACTAAATACTTTGCAAGAAAAGGATTCAACCTGACATAGAAGTGGGGAATATTTTCTCCTGTTGAAAATTAAATTTTTAGAAATGAATATTTTTATCCCTGTAGGGTAAGGACAGGAAATGATACGAAAAGGAAAATAATACTTTCCTAGCAAGGAAATCGCAGGGAAAACTAACAAAAAATTGAAACCTTAAAATTGCAAAATTTCAAATCTGTGAATAACAAAATTGATGATGTGCTATTTTTTGGTTAAAAAGGAGGACATTTTGAAATGAAGGAAGATGAAGGCAGTGAAGGACATGTTCTCTTAAAAAAGCATAACTCACGATTGGTGATAACTCGACAAAATACACAAACCATAAAAATACCACAAAAACAATAACGTTATTACCATGAATGTAATCTAGCAATTTTTCAGAAACAATCAAAATTCATCAACCATTTGAAAACCCCGATAATTCTCTTATCACTTTTCTCTAAAATATCCAAAAATCACACAAAAAAACTCTTATCAAGTCCACTTATTTCTTCATCGGATTTCCACATTTTCCCAGAGATATCAATAAACACCCCTCATGCATATATACACGCATACAAGTAACATACCCACTCATAAATAATTCCTTCTAACTCACATTTTAAAACATAAGCCCGCGAATGCAAACCCGTTGTCGTTTCCCCAGCATCCAGTAAATCCAAAAAGAACCGTCAATCTCTAAAACAAGCTGTATGTGTATGTCCACCGAAAAATGCACTCAATTTCGCTAATGTCAAGTTTCGCGCGCGCGCGCACTTTTCCGCGACTCGCAACGTTTACACCAAATTCGCACACACACTCGCGCCCGCGAATAAAAAAACGCGAATCTGCAATGCCCTTTTGCTTACTTTCCCGATTGCAATTTGCAGCGCTCGAACTACGAGCACCAACGAAGACGTCAATCGGGCCTTGTTTTCATTTGGAATAACTTGGCGAATTCGGGATGTTTCGAAGGTTAAAAACGTTAGGCTCGGGGATGGCTTGATGGTTTTTTGTAGAGGGAGATTTTGGCGATTTCGCGAATTTGGAAATGCAGAATTTTTGCGGAAATTGGGGATGAAATCGTCGTCGGCGTCTCGGACTACTGCATCTGACTGCATCCGACCAATGAACGTCAACGGGATTTCGAATGCTTGGCGAATGTCACGGTAACAGCGCCACTGTACGGGTGAACAAAAAATAACGGTTATTTATTACGTGTTCGATTTTGAATACTTCGGTTCGAAATTGAAAAAATAGCATTGCGTGATCGGAAGCCAGTAAATTTTAATGCAGATACTCACATTCAAAATTCTGGAAATGTTAAAACATGCAAATTCAAGTTGAAATTTATTCAAGGTCAATTTTAGAAATTTGTATTTTCATGTTTTTGGAGAAGTCGGAAATTCTTTAAGATTTAAAATTTTTATTTTTTTGAATTTCGATTTGGAAAATCTGATAAGTATTTATTGTTTACCATTTTTGATTCAAATTCTGCAGTTTTGGAATTCCTAAAATTTCCAATTCTACGAGTACTAAATACTTGAAATTTCAACTTATTTTTATTTTTAAATTATAATTTCAAAGTTTTCTTTCACATTGAAATGCTTCGAATATTCAAAGATGGACTTTGTAATTTTCAAGTTGTTCAATTTCAAATTTAATTTTCTGAATTTTCACATTACAAATAAAAAAATTTGAATTTTGTATTTCAAAATTTTATTGATTATAAAACATGATTTGTAATGTTTGTCATGTAATTACAAAACTCAAATAAAAATGAAAAAATTCTCAAAACAAGTTCTTAAATCTTCTAAGAACTAATAAATATTATGTACATATTTTTAGCCTAACTGTAATATCAGATAAATGAATGCATTCTTTAATGAAAAACAACAATTTATTACAATTCATACAATCAAATCACTCAATCGAACAACTTATTTCTTTACATATGTTTGAATTTATTCCACAAACAAATTTATTCTTCAGTCTCCTCAACATCAGGTACACTTTTTTCAGTGTTCCAATCTTCAGAAACGTATGTCAATAAATCTGTGAGATTCTTGAATTCCGTTCTACTTCGAGGTGGATCGTTTTTGGGAATTTGTGGGAGTATCGAACCCATTCGGTTACGAAAATCTTGCAGGTTCGTCGCTCCAGACAATTTCCAAATGCTGTAAAATAAAATGCCGCAACCAGTGCAGGCGTAGAAGGTGCCCCAACCCAACGCCCTCGCTGCTAGAGAAGCTCCAGTTTCGTATTTCAGGGCTTTACTGCTACCTATAAGGCCTTCATTGAAAGACTTTGGGTCTTGTTTTCTAACAGCTGCTAAAGTCGTTCCAAAACCTATCATTATTGAGACTCCAGTCACAGCACTTAGGAAAGCGATGGCTGAAATGCGAAAGAATATTTTTCCAATTTTTATAGACAAATTTTTGAGTGATAATTTTTGGAAGGTATCAGCTATTAATAATGTCATTTCAATTTTAAAAAGCATTTGGAAGACATCAATTCTCTCAACTTAGCTCTTTGAAATTGATTTGTATATTATAATATATTTCATTTGTTGGATAATTTTTCGAAGTTTGTTCAAAGTTATAGAAGAAAAATTTTAATCCAGGGGTTTTGAGGTTAGACGAAAAAAAAAGCTGCGAAAAAAATGAAATTATGACAGAAACCAACACTGAATTTTTTGTTTTTTCTTCGGGTCATCGACGAGAGTTGTTATCCTTTCCACCGTTTCTACAGGAACGTGATGATTTGATAAAATTTCGGCTTCGGACGTCATTTTTGTTTGTTATTCTTCTTCTTTTCTGTTTTTCTCCACTCTTTCTCACTGGTCTCACTTTCTGCTATTTTGCTTTATTTGAACCATTTGAACGATTTCAGTGGTTCTTCAGATCAAGTTTGCAGGTATATCTCTCTCCGTTTAATCATCACATTTTCGCATGACGCTAAATAAAGACAGATATACACTTTATGCCAATTCGACTAGCGCCATTCCCTGTGATGATTTTTTTCGCGCTATCTCGTTGGTAACACTGATCACTGAACAATACAACTGTATTACGTACAACCCTGGAAACGGAAAGCCCGCCCAGCGGTGTTGTTTTTTTACGTTCCAGTTTACGTAAACAATCGAAAATATCCATAAAAATTGATGAAATCCTTGAAAATGTTTGATTGAAGCTGATCGTTCTTCTTCTCCGAATCAACATGTACATCAAACAGGTGAATTTTTCTGTGCCCTTGATCATAAATACACCGAAATTGCAAAGGTTTTTATGTTGTCCGTGAGCTTTTTCGACAAATAGTTTACATATAGTCTTTTTTTGCAGGTTATTATTCAGGGCTTCAAGTCCTACAGGGAACAAACAGTGGTTGAGCCTTTCGATCCCAGGCACAATGTAGTTGGTGAGTTGTTTTTAGACATAATTTCTGTTGTTGACAATTTGATGCTTACATTATTTTCAGAAGGGTAAAATTCGTTGAAGAAAAGCTTCAGTTGGAATGAATTTGAGTTTTCTTTGGATTTGATATAAATATTATACCATCATACAATTTGATACATCCTTTACATTTTCTTTCAGCATTCGTAAATAACTAAAAATTAATTTTTTTATAATTTGAACATGAAAGGTGTCGCCTTAAAAAAAAATATCCAAAAAATTGAAATTTCTTGAAAAATATATATATTCTTGAGTGTAACATTCATAGTTTGTAATTTTTGATATAAAAATCTTAATTCCAAAGACACTATATTTTGGTACTTTAAGATCTTGATTTTTTCCATTTTTCATTTTGTTTTCATTTCGAAATATAATTGTTTGTGCAATTTTTTTCAGTTGGAAGAAACGGCTCTGGCAAGAGCAACTTTTTCTATGCAATTCAGTTTGTCTTGAGTGATGAATTTTCTCACTTGAGACCTGAGCAAAGACAAGGTCTTTTACACGAAGGAACTGGACCACGTGTTATTTCAGCCCACGTCGAGATAATTTTTGATAACAGCGATGGAAGATTACCTGTAATAATTTCTTTTTCCAGTGTTTTATATCGTTCATTTATTATTTATTATTTACATATATCTCAAAACAACATGAAATGTAGAAAACTAATTTTGAGCATACGAAAGCTTACTTGGTTGAAATTGCATTGCAATTAACAAATTGATGCAATAATTTCAGAAAGTATAAAGGTGACATTAGACAATCAGATTTTTCTGAGTTCTGTGCTTTGAAATCTAAAATTTAAAAATTTAAAAGTTTCTAGAATATATGAACCTTTATTCTATAACTTGCAAAATATATATGAGATCTCCAATTCTTGACTGAATCAAATTAAAAACTGATCTTTACAAAATTTAATTGTAAGAGTAAGTTAAATATTGTTGTTTATTAATTTTTTATTAATCTCAGATTGACAAAGATGAAGTGTACCTCAGAAGAGTTATTGGATCAAAGAAAGACCAATATTTTCTCAACAAAAAAATTGTCACGCGAAGTGATGTTATGAATCTTTTGGAATCAGCTGGTTTTTCACGATCCAATCCTTATTACATCGTCAAACAAGGAAAAGTATGCATCACGATTTTCTCATTTTTTTCTATCATTTTTATTTTCATTTTGAAGACAAATCTTTACATTTATTCCAGATCAACCAAATGGCAACAGCTCCTGATTCTCAAAGACTGAAACTCTTGCGTGAAGTCGCAGGGACGAGAGTTTATGATGATCGACGCGAAGAATCCAAAACCATCCTTAAAGAAACCGAAGGAAAAATCGAAAAAATCGTGGACTTTTTGCGTACAATTGGTAAATTTTGAGTTTTGTAAGGGTTGTAAATTCTTATAAAAACTGAAAAAATGGTTATATTGCAGTAATTTTTTGATGCAATATCAAAAAATAGTAATACTTTTAATGGTATTTATAATTAAGAAATGGGAGCGCCAAAAGAAGTAATTTTACATCGATTCTATCAATGTCAAAAATCTCATATATTCTTTATAAACTCTCATGATTACTACATGATTATGAAGAAATTGAAAAATTCTTTACCAATTTTCTAAGCTTGCAAAACTTGACGAAATCTCTGATGGTCAAAAGAAACAATTACAGAAATTCTTATAAATTGTTGATTTTTTTTCAACGAGTTTTCTTGGCTAGTATTTTTTGTCCTTCAAACATTAAACACTTGCAGAGAATAAAAGAATATTTTTACAACTATCTAATGTTAATGCATTTTTTTGTTAATAAAGAGGAAAGACTGCAGACTTTGGAGGAAGAAAAAGAAGAGTTGAAGGAATACCAACGCTGGGACAAACAACGCCGCTGTTTGGAATACACCATTCACGATCGCGAACTTCGTGATAATAAGAAAAAACTCGATGATCTAGAAAACTCTCGGGAAAACAGCGGAGCTGAGCAAAAAAGGCTGCATTTGGAAGCCAAAAACGCTCAAGAACAAGTGCGAAACGCAATGAAACGTTTGAAAGATGTCAAAAAAGAGGTACAAACAGCTAAAGAGGAACGCGACACTCTCAGGTATTATTTCAAAATTGTTGTTAGGCATTTATTTATAATGTAATGTAACCGTTTTATGATTGAAAGGATGTTCAGATTGCAAATTGCGTGTTACAATGTGCAACACCAAAAAAATGAATTCGAATTTGATAAATGATATCGAAAGTATTGGTACTCATGAGACGATTCGCCAAGGTATTTTGTTAGGTTAGCTCGATTAAGTGAGTAATTAACAATTGATGAAAATTTTGTTCAAATCGCCAATTTTAGCTCTTTTGAGTCGTAAAAAAATGAATTATAGGTTTTTTGAGTCGAGAAATTCATTTTTAGCATCATTTTATCCGAAAAATTGCAAGTTGCAAAAATAAAAGAAGATCGGTCAAAAGATCATTATCGTGACAAATAACCCTAGACCCTTTTCACAGCAGGTATTCTCTCCCACATGCTAGACCTCAGTTTCTACATGTTTTCCGTGCGATGGTTCTCATTTTCTTCGAGCATAAAAAAAAAACGTACCGAACGTTGACTCTGATTCGTATAGTTTCCATGCTTGAAAAAAATGAGAACCGTCGCACGGAAAACTGGCAGAAACCGAGGTCTAGCCCGTGGAAAAGAATACCTGCTGTGAAAAGGGTCTAGGATTATTTGTCACGATAATGATCTTTTTTTATGTTTGCAACTTGCAATTTTTCGGATGAAGTGATGCTAAAAATGAATTTATCGACTCAAAAAACCTATAATTCTTTTTTTTACGACTCAAAAGAGCTAAAATTGGCAATTTTAACAAAACTAACATTAATTGTTAATTACTCGCTTAATCGAGCTAACCAAACAAAATCCCTTAGCGAATCGTCTCATGAATACCAATACTTTCGGTATCAGTTATCAAATTTGAATTCCTAATTCCAAAGTTGAATTTTGTCACACGGTGTTATTATGTATCTATGTTTTGGAAAACTAACATTTGTTAAAAAAAAAAAAAAACAGCGCCGAGCAGCAACAACTGCACAAAGAGAAGGCCAAATTATCTCTGCAAATTAACGACTTGAAAGAAGAAGTCAAGGGTGATAACGACAGTTTGATTCGCGCGAGGCAAGAATTGCAAGAGCTGGAGCAAAAAATCGATGGTCGTAAAGATGAACTTCTGAAAATCAAACCCCGAGTATGAAATCCTTGAAATGTTAAACTCAGAATTATTGTACGCGTGTATTTTGTTTCGTTTTTTTTTTTTACATTCGTATTATTATCATAAAAACATTATATTATTTTTTCATTGTTATCTTTTTAATTTGTATTTCAGTACGACGAAATGAAAGCCATTGAAGAGAAATGTACCCGAGAATTGACCCTGAAAGAACAACAGCGTCAAGAATTGTACGCTAAACAAGGTCGTGGAAGTCAATTTACTTCAAAGGTAGACAATTATTCAACTATGTATTCCGAATTTTTCGAGTTTTCGATATTTTTTGTCATCTCTTTACTTAATAGAAACATTTGGAAATTGTTATGATCACTGGGAAAAATGACTGATTTTCTAAAATCGTGGAATTATTACCTCGTATCATTATATTTCATTCAACGTTTAGTTTTTATTTGTTAATTTTTTTAATAACTTAAAATTTTATAAGATATTGTATACAATGTCAATTTTCATTTTTATTGTAATTTCTCATTAAAATTACAACGGTATCATTCTCAATAAGGCAAAATAACAGAATGATTTTTTTTTTCTATGATACTGTGTTCCAAATCAATATTTTGTTTTAGGACGAAAGAGACAAATGGATTCAAGGGGAATTGCGACAGTTGGCAAAACAAATTCGTGACAAAGAAGAACACCAGAAAAAACTCACGGATGAACTAAAAAAAGACGAAGAAAAGCGAGTTACATTGGAGAAAAAAATTAAGGAAGCGACTCAAGAAATGGAGCAACAACGCGCTGCCATCGACGAGTACAATAAGAGTTACTACGATTTCAACAAAAGCAAGGATCAGTGTCAAGCCACTCGTAAAGAACTGTACGTTTTTTGAATTCTGTATTATTCGGAAGATATTTTTGAGTTCTAGAAAAATTTGTCAAGGTTTTTATGCATTTTTAACATTTTTCATGTGTATTAAATTGAAGAATTTTTGGGCATATTATGATTAACATTTTTTGTAAAAATTTGGCAAATTTTCGAAAGTTATAAAAAATAACCTAAGATTTTCAGGTACTTTTAAAATGTTTCCAGTAGATATTACGAAAATTTTAAATCAAAATTTGATTCATTAAGAAGTATTTGAGTCATTTGTCAATAGTTATTATTATTTTTTAACATTCGTAATAACTTAATGTTACTAGAAATTTTGATACTAAAAATAATGAATTTGAAAAAGATTCAGAAAATACTTTCAAATCTTCATTCAACGTCAAGTTAATATTATTGAAAACTGTATTCGTTGCTTTTTTCAGGTACCGAAAAGAAAGCATTTTGCAACTAAATTTATCCGGTTTGAAAGAAGATCTCGCAAAAGCCGATCAAAGCTTGCGATCGATGGCTGGAAAACCAATTTTGAACGGCAGAGACAGCGTTCGAAAAGTCCTAGAAACTTTCAAGTATTTTTCTGAAAACTTTTATTTAAAAAAAAACTCGACAATAAGCAATCGGGTGTGTAACTGTTTGAACTGTTTGAATTTTTAGACAACGCAAGGACATGGCTCATGAAGTCAGCTGCTATTACGGGCCTGTCATCGAAAATTTCGACTGCGACAAAAGCGTTTACATGGCTGTCGAAGTAACTGCTGGTAATCGACTTTTCCACCATATCGTTGAAACGGATAAATTCGGAACAAAAATTTTGAAGGAAATGAACAATCAACGACTTCCTGGTGAAGTGACTTTTATGCCCTTGAATCGTTTGCACGTTCGGGATCAAGATTATCCGAAAAATCCTGATGCCATTCCGATGATCCAGAAGCTAAAATATGACGAGAAATATGAAAAAGCTTTGAGGTATTTTTGGGATTTTGTTATTTCTCACTTTTTTTGAAAGTTTGAATTTGTTGAAAGTTCAAGGATTTTAGATTCAAATATTGAAGCATGTGAATTCAAACATACTAACGTTTGCTTGACTTCAGACTTTTCCTATTTCTTGATACTGAATTTGGAATGTGACGCTTTCAAATTTCAAATCAATAACATGAATGTTGGGAATTTAACGTCGGAAAATTTTAGAATCTAATATTTCCATAATTTCATTAATTTAAACTCGGGCATCAACTAAACAGTGTCGATTATTGCAAAAGCAGCACGTAAGTAACTGATTATTTATTTTACAGATACATTTTTGGAAAAACCCTGATTTGCCGAAATTTGGAAACAGCGACAAGTCTTGCTCGAACTTCGGGTCTCGATTGCGTGACCTTGGAAGGTGATCAAGTGTCGTCCAAGGGTTCATTAACTGGAGGATATTTCAACACTTTGAGATCGCGTTTGGAAATACAAAAAACGCGCTCCGAGCTGACTCAACAAATTACAACTTTGGAAAATGAACTCGCACAACTTCGAGACGAAATTACAAAAATTGATAAGAGCATCAGTTCCTTCGTCAGTGAAATGCAACGCACGGAAACGAAAAACAGCAAGGCCAAGTATGAAATTGATGTACAATTGTTGTACATGATTCGTAGCACAAATATGTAGAAATATGGGCTGAATGTTGAGAATTTTAATGTCAAGTTCAAAACTCAACCCGGCAACACTTGAAAAACTTTGAAAATTAGGAAAACGATTACTCGATGTTTACTCTTTTATTTTTCAGAGATGTGTATGAAAAAATTAAAACCGAAATAAGAATGAACAAGGAAGAACTGAACGAAATCGAACGTTGTCGTGCATCCAAAGAAAAAAGTTTGGCTCAATGCACGTCAAATTTGGAAGCTATGCGAGCTACAAAAGAAGGTTTGGAAAGCGAATTGCACCAGGATTTGATGGAGCAATTGTCTGTTGCCGATCAGGAAAAAGTATGGAAAAAATGATACTTCTAATAAAATGATAATGGAATTTTCTCTTTCAGATATTGATAAAATGCATTACGATTCATTAAGGAAACCCATTAAAAAATGTATTGTTTTGAAAAATTTTTCTGGAATGAATAATAACATTACACATAATTAAAAAATTTTTAAATACAGCAATTAAGATTTGTTTTACTAAAAATCTTTTTTGTTTTCGAGTCGAACGAAATGTAATTGATAATTTAGAAAATTGTAGGTCACCTTCCAAATATGCTGTAATGAACAATTTTTTCAGGTGGATATGTTGAACGACGATATTAGGCGTTTGAAAAAAGAGAACAAAGAAGCTTTTTCGAAGCGTATGCGATTGGAGGCGGAAAAAAACAAAATTGAAAATTTGCTGACGAACAATTTGGAACGGCGTAGGGACGAATTGGTTCAGGCCCTTGCAGAAATTTCCGTGGAAGATCGAAAAAGGCTGTTGAAAATTTCAGAAGCTCAGTTGGCCGATGTGGAAAAAAGATTGAACAATGTCAATATTGATTTGAAGCAGCAAAACGAAAAAGTTACGGAGGCAATGAAAAGGGTAAGAATTTGGTTTATTTGATTAATCTATATATTATATTGATAATTATTCACAACAATATCGTATAATCTGATTAATAATAATAATAATAATAATAATAAATAATCACTTTGATTTGTGATCATAATATATAATAATAAGATACGATTGAATAATTTGAATTATAGACGGAACAAGACTTCGGAGGAAACCATAAATTTTTAATTCATTTCTGAGACCTGGTTAAAAATTTAAGAATATTAAAAATCTGTGAAAGTTTTGGAAAATGCACATTTCAAGTATGTTTTATGAAAGTATATAGTTTTTAATTGACAGAAAAACTTTTTGTTTATTTTTGTTTTCAGCAAAAAATTGAAGCCAGCGAAGTGGAAAAATGGAAAATTAAAGAAAAGGAAGCTCAGGAAAAAATGGAGGCTGACGCCAAAGGGCTGGAAAAATTAGCAACGAAAGTTAACATGTTGCAGAAGAAAATAAGCGAATGCACTCAAAAAATTCACGAACTTGGCGCTTTGCCCAGTCACGAAGCTTACGAAAAGTTTAAGACCATGAGCTCCAAGAATCTGTTTCGAGAAATGGAAAAAGCTAACAATAACCTGAAAAAATACAGGTCCTTAAGAAAGTTATTATTATGTTTAACGTTATGGTTACTTACGACCACTTGCCTGATGAAAAAATCTAGTCACGGAAAAAAATTAACTTACTTTCTGTTTGAGAAATTTGCTCAAAGTTTGAATACTTTGAAATTCTGTTTGAAGTTTTTTCTTATATTATTTTGTAAGAGTAGATTTACAGTTTTTTCAGCTTATAAAGTTTCGTTTGCAATTTATATGTGTTAGAACTTGTTAATTCTTATGGAGTGAACTATATATGAAATTCTTTGTTATACTTTTTTTTAGCCACGTCAACAAAAAAGCTTTGGACCAGTTTCTTTCGTTCAGCGAGCAAAAAGAAAAACTTGTGAAACGAAAAGAAGAACTCGATCGTGGGGATGAAAAAATTAAAGAACTTATGTATGTTTTGGAGCAGAGAAAATGCGAGGCCATTCAATTTACTTTCAAACAGGTAAATTTTGACATTCATCATAGATCTATACGGAATTTTAATATGCATTGATAATTAAGAATATTTAAACTGGAATTTTCTACATAAATTGATCAGGCTCATATATTCAGATCCATTTTTATGAACATTTGAACATTTAAAAATTATGTCTTCCTGAAATACTGATAAAAAACTTGTTTTTGATAATCGGATGCTGAAGATGTAAAACGTGCTAAAAAATGTGAAAATTTGGAGAAATAAAAAGACGCTCAGAAATTTGACGTCCTCAAAATTGCAACTCTTATTTCAATAAGGTTCATCACTTGGTGTTATTGAATGATAAAATAAACCTTATTGTAATGGTACTTGGCACCTTTTGCATTTCCGCCCTTCAAGTTAACTTTATATGCAAATTGTAACGTTTTTTGTGTTTCCCAGGTCAGCAAATACTTCAGCGAAGTTTTCAAAAAACTTGTACCATCAGGTCACGCCCAACTGGTCATGAAAACCGCTGACGGTGAAGATAATGACGACACACCTTCTGACACTACTGATTCTGACAGATTTACCGGAGTTGGTACGAATAACGAAAAAATTAACTCTTCGAGCGCGTATTTTGGCATTTGTCAAACAAGTTGTCAAAATGTTGAATTACTGTTGTGAATTTTCATGTATTTTCGAAGATTATCCAAAATGTATTTTGTTTCGAATAATGCGTAAAAATTGGACGCATTTTAAAATTTCATGGGTATTTTTCATCCTATCAGTCTACAATTTTTTCATATAATAATGATTGTTTGCAGGTATTCGAGTATCTTTCACTGGACACGGTGCCGAAATGAGGGAAATGAACCAACTTTCCGGTGGGCAAAAATCTCTCGTCGCTCTTGCACTTATTTTTGCAATACAAAAATGTGATCCGGCTCCATTTTATTTGTTTGATGAAATCGATCAAGCCCTTGATGCGCAGCACAGAAAAGCTGTAGCTGACATGATTCACGAACTCAGCTCTGAAGCGCAGTTCATCACAACAACATTCAGGTTTAAACTTTTTTTTTATATCAATTGCTTGGTCCTTTCGAAAAGTTGTGAAGTTATGAGTTTTTGAGAATTTTCGAACTTGAAAAAGGATTCACGAGTCTATTAGTGGTTTTTTTTAGATCTAGAGTGTTCATACTCTTTTTCTGGAAATTTCGATTAAATAATTTATTTGGTCTTACAACAAATGTAAAACATTATTAATAAGTTCCAACAAATTTGGGAACTGACGAAATTATTCAATACATCCAAAGTTTTTCAGTTTGATCTAATGTTGCTAGCTGAGAGATGGGCATATTTTAATTACATTGAGTAATGATTACGCAACGAGTTACAAATTACACGTAATTGGACGTTTCTAATTACATGTTATTTGTAATTTATTAATTAGGAGTTAGTAATTTAGAACATCGTCTGTGCTTGATTAATTATTTCTACCCTGGATCTAGTGGATTCAAAAAATGTTTTCAACCGGATAAAACCCGAAGTGTTTATATAAAGGAAATAATTTTCTCAACTCTTCAATATGGAATGTTTATTCTTTCAGACCAGAACTTTTGCAACACGCAAACAAATTTTATGGAGTGAAATTCCGAAACAAAGTGTCGCATGTTGATTGTGTCACACGAGAAGAAGCAGCTGATTTCGTCGAAGACGATACAACCCATGGATAAATTGAAGTTTGCTCACATATTATTACTCATTTTTATTTGTACTGCGTGCTTTTTGTGAAATACTTCCATTTTAATTATTTTTATTATCACACGATGCTTGCAAGATATGAGATCTTGAGGGATTTTGGTTTAAAAGAAAAATGATGAGTGTCATTTTTTTGTTTGATTATTTATTTTTGACATAATATCAGACAATTATGCGTCAATTTTTCACTCCAGAATTGCTTTTTTTCTTGAGAATACATAGTTTTTCATGTAAAAGGGTGAGTTTGATATTAGGGATAACGCATTTTTACATAAATTCGATTAAGCGTTTAATAGAAATATGATGAAAAAACGTCTTGTAGTGTAGTTTTACAAGTATGTATGTAGTTTTTTTAAGGAATAACATGAATTGTAATCGTATGAAGAAAGGTTTTTTTTCTCTTCAAATGTTTCCCGCTATTTTGAATTCCAAGAACCGTGTTGGTAACACTGATATTCAAACTTTTCACGCATGCGCAGAATCGACAAAACGTCAATACGTAAGTACAAACCTGCACTTTTTTAAAATATTTCTGACTATACCTATATTGCTGTATATTTATGTAACGTTAACCTGAATTAGAATTATCTAACTTTTCGCAATTTTTCGAGAATGTTTTTGAAAAGGATTACAGACTTCTTTTTATCAATTTCCCATCAATTAACTTGCGTCTGTCATGTTGGCGATGCTGAATTTCAAATTTTTCACGCATGCGCAAAGTGAACAATTTTCAAATTTCCTGCATTTTTTGGCTATATTGACTTATTTCTTTCTCTCCGCACTGCAAAACATAACGAAAATTGTAAATCACTATTTTTTAAACAGCCAAAACACGTAATATTTGCATATATTGTTTTGGGCGGGAATCTGTAACGTTTTACTCAGTTCCGCGAACAACGTTTCCAAGAACTAAAAACCGTTAAACCGTTACTAACGTCCACTAACGACACAGTTGAAGAAGCACTCGCCGTTGTCACAGCGCTCTGCGTTTTTTCGTATTTTTAAATAATAAAAAAGTGGTTTTGTTTAATATTTCTACCCGAAAACGTTAAACATGCTCAAAAACCATTTCTTCGATTAAAATTCACGCAAATAAACCGGAAATAATCGACGAAAATCACCATGCACATCAAACAGGTAAAACAACGCGATTTCAAGTCATTTTTCACCTGCAAAACGACGCTATAATTTACTCACGTTAATTTTGATCGTTCATTGCCTCTTTTTTTACCAGGTCGTTATTAAGGGTTTCCGATCTTATCGGGAAGAAGTCATTTTTGACTTAGAAAAAGGATTCAATGTAGTTGGTAAGTTACGCGGGAAACCTATTTTTGATTTTTTTTTCTTTTTTTTAATGACGTTTTATAAGATGTATTTCTTATTTTAGTGGGGAAAAATGGCTCGGGGAAAAGTAACTTTTTTTTCGCCGTTGAATTCGCTTTGGGCGATAAATTTACGCGTATGGTCCAAAATGAGAGATCGAAACTTTTGTATGATGGAGGAATGGGCCCAACTGTCATGTCCGCGATGGTGAAAATTGTATTTGACAATACGGACAGAAGATTTTTGGTATATTTTTGTGTTATTATGGAATTATTTCAGTATTTTTACATTTCGGAAAAATTTTATATGTCCGAGGGAGGAAGGAAAAGAAATCTCCATTTCGATTATAATTTGAATGAAAAACTGATTCCCAAGTTAAAAAAAGAAGCAGTACGAGAGATGGTAAAAAATTGTATGTAAAAGTCCTGAAAGATGATAAAAAAATCATAGAAAAGATGAATGTGTACGAAAGTATTCCTAATTCATCTCTTTGATCAAAATTTTATCGAGTCCTGATTTTTTCGTTTTGTAGCTTCAATCTCCTTCCTTTTTATTTTTGAATATTTCCCACATTTTCAAGTTCTAAAAAATACTTCGTTGACGTGTTTTAAAAATTGTTAACAATTATGCATATGGAGATGAGTAGATTGAATAGCAAAACGACACTGGTACATGTAAATTACATTCATTTTTAAATTTTTTGATTTCCTCTATAAAGTAACAACCACGCATTTTTTTCATAATAAACGATATTTTAGATCGACAAAGACCAAGTCGTCTTCTCACGAGAAATTAGCTTGAAAAAAGATATGTACCTCCTGGACAAGAAAGCTCTCACGAAAATGGAGGTCATGAGTGTTTTGGAATTTGCTGGATTTGGTTGCTCGAACCTATACTACATCGTACAACAAGGAAAGGTACTAAAAAATGCATATTTTCGACATAAAAAATTCTCAGAAAAATGATCCGATGTTTTGTTAATTTTTAATTTTATAATTTATCATAAAAATTAATATTCTCACACAAATTTTGCAGATAAACGACATTGCAATGGCTAGCTATGCGAACAGATTGGAGCTTCTGAAAGACATCGCAGGTACGACATTTCATGACGAAAAATTGGGACAGGCCAAAAGAACTTTGAATATCGCGGGTAACAAAATAGAACAAACGGAAGGATTGCTCAGGATATTGGGTAATAAACAATTCATAAATTTCTTCAGGGTTTTTTTATAATCCCTCAAATCGTACTTTCAAGATTAAATATTTAAAATTTTCAAATGGTACGATCAAAACTTTAATTGAAAAAGGGAACTGTATCCAAAAATTTTTTTGTATATTCGAGTGTCAATTTTCATTCCAATATGATTTTCTGAAAATTTAAGACTCAAACTTCATGTGAAATTTCATGAGTTTAAATATACACTGGAAAATTATTCGATTAATATTTTTCAATACATACATTTTCGACTCGCAATTTTAAAAACATTCAAATCTCACCCCATGTTGAATTAACATTTAAAAACTTTCGAATTTTACTTATACTACAAAACATTTTTTAATATAGATATGCAATCCCTTTAGTCTCCAAATTTCCATTTACCATTTTAATATTGGCGAAATTTATGCTTTTTTTTCAATTTTTAAATATAAATTCGCCTTATTTCAGAAACTAGTACATATTAAAAAATGACTATTGATAGTGTACATGGGGAAAGGGAGTTGTTAATTTATACGAATTAAGTTCGTATTCTAGTGATTTTTTACCTCTTATCTTGGATACTTGAATTTAATTTTTAATTCAATACCGCTGAACTGATTATTTCATACGCGCTTTTTCTGGAAAATAAAAAAAAATCTGAAAATTGAATGGCTGACATGATTTTTTCAAATTTACTATGACTGTACATTGGTTTCATATGGCTATTTCTGACATGATGCAGAAACATTTTTTTCTGGAGTTCCAAAATTTACGTTTAATATTTTTGGCCTAGTATGCCATAGCTTATAGAGAAATTAAAAAATATGTACAGAAACATACACTCTACAAAAATCTGTAAAAAACCAGGAAACATGAGGAAAATATAATCACCTTGTTTTAATTTTCTCTTGATATAAATTCGAAACACTGAAAAACTTATGTTTCAAGACCAAGCGTTGGAGACCTTGGAACAAGAGAAAGAAAAGTACGAAGAGTACGATCGCTTTGAAAAACAGCGTCGCGTCGCGGAATACGTCGTGTACCAAAAAGAAAGAATACATTTGAAGCAAAAAATGGATGATCTGAAAAAACAAGACCAGTTGGAGTATGATCAAGATGAACTTTCAACAAAAATCATTTACCTTCAAGATGAACTAGACAAAGCCTTAGAAGAATTGCAGAGAAAGAAGGAACAAATTGTTTCCATGACTTCAAGACGCAATGATTCCATGTAACTACACTTATTGCAAAAACATTTTTCGGATTCAGTCTTCAATTTTTTTTCGATTTTGATAAAGTTTCCACTGAATCGACTCAAATTTTTAATTTATTGTCGGACAAAATTTTTTTAATTTCTTAATCATTTTATTTGTAATTTGATAGGAAAATTTCATGAAAAAAGACCTCATGAAAAATGTTTGAAAATTTAAAACTGCAAACTGCAAAAACTCAACTTGAGAATATTAAAATTTCTCTGATTCTTTCACGATTTCAAAGATGAATAATGACAATTTTTGGAACTTCGTACTCATTTGAGAAACAAACTTTTCTTCTACAGTGCGCAAAAGGAAAAACTGGTCGAAGAAAGAGAAAATTTGACCTTAAAAATTGGAGACATTGAAGAAGAATTGGCCAGTGCTGAATCCGAATTCAACAAAAAAACGGAAGAAATACAACGAGTGGAAAAAAAAATCGAAGAAAAAAGTCACGGTTTCCTGAAGAAAAAACAAAAAGTATACATCATTGTTCAAAGAATTTAGCCACGTATTTTTGAATTTTCTAATGCTAAATAATTGATTTACAGTTCTTGAGATCAAATAGTCTTTAGTTTTTATTTTATTTTATTTTATTGTATGCATATATATATATATTGATTTACAGTTCGACGATATCAAGGCGAAGCAACAAGAATACGCGAGAGATTTGAAATTGAAAATTCAGCGACGCCAAGATCTTTTTGCAAAGAAAAGGCGGAACATGGAATTTTATTCGAAAGTATAACATTTGTCTTGACTGCAACAAAAATGAAATTCAAAATATAGCATACAAAACTTGAACGTAAATTCTAATTCGCAGGCAGAGAGAGATGCATGGATTGACGAACAACTCGCAATTTTGGAAAAAGAAATAAAGAACACGCAACATCACCAAGAAGAACTCCAAAATGGGATAAAGAACATCAAAGACAAATCACACAAATTAGACCAAGAAATACGTACACTTAGTGAGGAAATTTTGGCAGAGACTCGAACTTCCGAAAATCACCAGAGAATTCTCCAAGATTTGAACAAAAAGAGGAACGAGTGTTTGGCCGAACGAAAAGAACTGTAAAAATTACACAAATCGTTAACCTAGAATTATTTGTAAGACGATTGACTAATCTTCGTTTTGTTTTATTTTGCAGATTTCGCCAAGAGAGTGAAAAACAGGTGAACTTGACTAAGTTGAATGAAGAGCTGCAACAAGCTGATTATAAAAGAAAGTCTATGATTGGAAAAGGAGTGCTTTTAGGGATGGAAAGTGTCGAAAGAGTATTGGAAATTTTCAGGTTTGTATAGTTTTACATTCGAATAGTGTAAATTTTAAAAATCGGAAAGACACAGACACCAATAACCTTGCAGAATTGTGTGTTTTTGAAACTATTTTTAATTCGTTAATTCTTCAAATTAGGGAAAGCGGCATGGATAAAGAAATCGACAATTATCGTGGCCCAGTCATAAACAACTTTGATAGTCTTTCCAGTTTGGACAAAGCCATCGAAGCAGTGGCTGGTAATCGATTGTTCCATCACATTGTGAAAACTGATGAATTTGGAACAGAAATACTTAAAGAAATGAATAAGCGAAAATTGTCAGGAGAAGTGACTTTCATGCCCTTGAACCGCCTCAATTTTCACGAGCCAAATTACCCAGATCATCCACAAGTCCTGCCAATACTGACACGTTTGAAATATGGTCGTTCTGTTGAACAAGCTATAAGGTACAATGCATTTAAAAAAAAAATCCAATTCTTTATTATTCCAGGCATTAAATATGATAAATTGTACTTACAAAAATGTGTTGATTTTACATAATTATGTTCTAAGAAATATAATCTGAAATGCATTCTTACGAATTCAAAGTACGGTCCAGATTTGTAAGTGCAAAATTAGAAGATGTAAATATTCAGAACATAAAAACGTAAATTGAAAGTTTTAAAAATGTAAAGATTCAAAACTTGATAAATTCAAGTTACGGAATACTGAATCAAGTTAAAATGCAAATCACAAATGTAGAAATTCCAAATTTTTTCATTTTGAGATTCGACAGTGCCAAAACTTGAAGTCTTTAACACGTGGGAACCATAGAGCATTTTATAAAATGAGCTCGGAATTCATTTTACATTATTTAAAGTCGTTAATTAGATTAATTTTTAATTTTTGTTTTCAGGTCTATTTTTGGAAAAGTGCTGCTTTGCAAATCTTTGACGACAGCAACGAGTATAGCGCATTCTTCAAATCTCAACTGCGTGACTACTGACGGTGACCTTGTAACCTTCAAAGGAGCACTCTCTGGAGGATTCGTCGATCCGAAAAAATCAAGATTCAATTCGTGGAAAACTCACCAAAAATTGTTCGAGCAAGTGAACGAACTCAAAAGAGAGCTCGCTGAGATCAAGGAAAAAATAAATTCCTTGAATCAACAAGTGTCTTCTCACCTCGGGGGCATTCAAGAAGCAGAAAAGAAAAAAAAGAACGCAGAGTAATTTTATCTTTTTAACAAGGCGATCATTATTATAGCGAAACCAATTATGGAAAAAAAAATAATACATAAATCTTGGAGAATTATGAAAAAAAAATTATGTAAAACCTATTTACAAAATACATTCAAACAATTGACAGAATTAGTATGAAGAAACACACAACAGAAAGAAAATTGAAAGAACAAGACCTTGAAGAGACAAAAGAAAGCGAAGTTTCCCTGCAGAATAGTTACGAGAAGTGCACTCTGGATTTGAAAATGATGGAGGCCGCTAAAGGGAATTTTTTGAAAGAAAAGAATCAGGAAATGATGGAAAATACTCAAGAGGATGAACGCAACGAAGTAAGATAAGCCATTTTCGAATGAAGTATAATAACTGTTATTATTAATGTTTTCTAAATACACTATTGGTGAAAATTTAATCAGCTTTTATAAAAAATGCATAAGCACATAAAGAATAAGCAGTTCCCCAATTTCTCAATAATTTCGTAAATTCATAGAAATAAAAAAAAAAACATTGAAAAAATCCTTCGAATTTGCAAGAAATTATGAGACTAACAATTTTCATTCAAAATTCTTAAAAGGTTCAAAAACCTCGAATAAAAGTAAAATTCGAAGTATTTGGAAATGTTCAAAAACTTATATTAATTTAATTAAGAAATCGATATCAAATATAATAAAATGAATGCATAAATAAAATTATCATAAGAGATCAAAAGTATAGTTCAAAAACCGAAGTCGACCTTTATTCCAGAATCGTAAGAATTATGAAAATTGAAAATGAGAAAATCTAGTCGATTTCGTGTTAAAAAAGATTTACGAAAAATGAATAAATATCTAAGAAACTTTATGCTTCTTTTTTTCTAGCTCATAACATTAAACGGTGAAATCGAATGCCTCCAATTGAAATTGAAAGAATTGCTGCACGATCTCGAAGATGCAGAGTACAAAAATCTTGAAATGGAAAATGTGCAGGAGAAAAATTTGAAAAAAAGAAGAGATGAACTGAAACTCTCCATTTTAGAAAAAAACATGATCGACAATGCCAAAAGACACATTGAAACATACAGAAAAGACTTGGCCGATGTACAACATAGTTTGTGCAAAATTACCGTGGATTTGGGCGAAATTGAAGATGACATTTCTACTGCAAAAGAAGAGGTAAATGAAAGATTAATGAAATATACCTAAATCTTAATAAGTCACTCGAAAATTAGTAATCTCAACAATTGCAATAAGTTATAATCATATGATAAAAACGAATTCAAGTTTTATGAATGTTTGCCATTTATCAATTTGTATAATGTGAAACGTCCTGAGTATTTACGATTTGTTATAATTAAATTTCATTTTAAGGAGAAAAAATTGTCCGAAAAAGTCGAAAAGATTAACACGAGCAAAATGAAACTCGACGGGAAATTGCAAGATCAAGTGGCTGAAATGAAAGAGTGCTCAAACAGAATAAATATTCTATCCCAAAAAATCGCTGACATTGGAAAAAAAATGGGGCAGTTGCAAAGTATACCAAGTACTGACATTTATGACCAATTCAAAAACTTAAATTTGCGAGAACTCTACGATATTATCAACGATGCCAACAAATTTTTGGGCCAATACAGGCAAGTAACGGACAAAAATATCTGAATAATCTAAATTGGGTACTTTCTCTAATAGTTTTTTTGGGAGCTGTTTTTGAAAATCCTCGATCAGAATAAAAATTTTGTCGGTTCTCTCGAAATGTCCACAAAATTTGCACAACTAACATTTGATCACTAAGTTGGCAAAAGCTTCTAAATTTCTTTTCGCTCACTTCCTTGATTAATATCAATTTTTTTCCGATCAGTGACGTGAATAAAAGAGCTCGGGATCAGTATACAAAACTGTCGACAGAAAAAAAACGTAACAAAAAATTCATGACTACACTCAAAAAAGAAAGAAAGAAACTGCAGGAGCTTATGGAGCTTTCGGAAAAGATAGAAAGTGCCGCCATGGAGTCGACTTTTAAAACAGTAAATACTTTTACGTATATATTTTATTACATATCATTTAATATGTAGTTCGTAAGTGTTTAACGGCTTAATTTTGTTGTATTGCAGGTTTGCAAACATTTTGAAAACATTTTCGAAGAACTGGTCCCAGGAGCAAAAGCGACTCTGGTCATGAAAACTCGAAATGAAGGTTCTCGACAAAATTCTGATAGTTTTAATCTCGAGGATTACACCGGAATTGGTGTGTTCTTTTTATTAATTAATATTGTTTAATATATAGTCAATATAATAAAAAATTTCATACTCCAATATATTAATACAAAATTATTGTTAATGAAATAATATAAAATAATAGAACCCAACACTGAATTCATGGGTCGGATCGAGATTGGATGATTATTTTATAACTACTCTTAATTTCATTTTGTTCTCATTTTAATTGATATTCGATTTTTCATACAATTAAATTTCGCAGGTTTTACAGTATATTATGTGTCAAAGGGCAAAAAGTTGTTTGGTCCTTTGGCACATACGATACTTTATACATTATATTTTACTATAAATTATACATTATATATATACATTATATATTATACACCGAGGGCAATAAGAAGGTTTTGCGGGCCCGAGCAGGCCAATAAAAGACCGTTTATTACACTGAGGTGTATAAAGTTTTTTAATCGTGGAATTTTGGAATATAATAAAAATATACTTTTAGCACTAACAGAACATTTTTTTCAGCAATCCGAGTTTCTTTTTCAAACAATCACAGCGTTGAAAAAGAAATCAACCAACTCTCAGGTGGTCAAAAATCAATAGTCGCTTTGGCTCTCATTTTCGCCATCCAAAAATCCAAACCCGCGCCATTTTATCTTTTTGATGAAATCGATCAAGCTCTAGATTTCCAACATCGACAAGAGGTCGCCAAAATGATCCAAAAGCTCAGTAAAAGGGCGCAATTCATCGTTACAACTTTCAAGTAATTTATACACTTACAAAAACTCCTCAATTATTATGACAATCTTATTTTTTTGCAAGTTTGTGCAATTTTTCATTACATCTTGTTCGTATTCAAATAATTACATAAGGCAGTTATTGTTGTGTGAAAAAACATTTTTTTCGTAAATAACGCGTTTGGTAGAATCGCAATTCTGTCAAATTATACAATATCTTCACTGAAACATTTTTTTCTACGTGTACGCGAAACAAATATGTAGAACGAATGTAATGGGAATTTTTTTCTAGTTCCTTTATTTTGCATAATGTTAAAGTATTTATTTATGATTTATTTCAATTTTTGTGTTGCATGATTTTCGATCTTTATCACTGCAAGTTTCAATGGTTTGCATATTTCTTGATTTCTTCGCGATTTTGGTTTCACTATTCAGTTTTAATGTTGACAGTGCCATCAGAAGCTCATTGTTTTTTATGATACATTTCTTGATATTTTTATAAACTGTTTTCTTTTTGCAATTTTAGGTCTGAGATGCTGCAATATGCCACACATTTTTACAAAGTGGAATTCCAAAATAAAATGTCTCGTGCCAAAGTTATCAGTCGAGAACAAGCCCGAAAGTTGATCGGACAAGCCCAGGTGAAATGAATTATTTTACATTCTCCTTTTTTTTATAGTTTTATATTTCTTTATAGTTACTATTTGTTGTGATCGAATCTCTAATCGAATAATTCATTCTAAGGAACCAACAAATTTATACAGTTTTTAGCAAATTTCGAGTGTCCCTAATACAGAAAACATTGATTTTCAAGAAAATTTTCGTTTTTCGAAGATAAACGCGCTTTGCTTATAAGTGTGTTATGAAAAAAGTAAAAGTCAGCAAAATTTACTCATGCTAAGCTTCTATAGCAAAAGTCACTGAGACACGAAAGTGAGAAATTTGATAATTGGAGAAATAAATGAACATTTTAAAATTTCGGAACCAGAAAATAAATGTCTATTCTCAGAACTAAAAGAACAAATGTATTATTAGAAAATTAGTTTCGAAAATGATTGAATTTCAATCCAGAAGTCGTAAATTCGGAAGTTTCCAGATTTGCGATCCGAAAATTCGAAAATGGTTGAAAATTCGATGTCTTTCTTTGTGAAGCATTTGTTTTCTTATTAGGGAAAAACTTTGAACTTAAATAACTGTAATTACAAGTTTTCTATTGATAAGACGAATGAATTTTTTTGTCCAATTATATCACCAAAGTTGATTGAAGTTATATAATTATAGATGAGTCTGTAATATACGTGTATATAAATGCAAAACTTCCACATATAACTATGGAAAATTATATGATTCTTTATCCATAGTTCTATATTGATTTTATTTACATAAACTCTGAAGGAAGTTTAACCAATTTCAATTATATTTTTATATGATATACATGTATTCATAGTATATGCGACATATTTTAATTTATAAAAAAGCATTCAAACTTTTGAAACTTTATTAAAACATTAATGTTAGAAACCCTCTATCTCATATATTTTTTTTAATGTATGTACACAATCGTAATTAAACTTTGTAAACAAAATATACGTCATACATGCAATATAAACTTACCACCACCAACAAATTCCTTATAAAATTCCTATTGTAAGATGTTTATAAGGTCGACTTAAAAAAACACTGAAATTTTATGAGGAATTTGAAAATCTCATGAGATTGTTATAAGGTCAACCTTGAAAGAAAATCAAATGTCATGAAGAATTTGACATTATTATAAGGTTTTGGCGATTCTTTTCGAATCGAAGGTTACCAGGGATCTTTAAAGTATCCCCAAATCCAGACCCAAAAGCCTTTGGGGCGTCAGTAGAGAGCGTCTAAAACAGTCTAATACCCAAAAGCACCTAGACTGTTTATTACTGCTGTCAGTTTTTAAAACAAACAATAACAACAAAAGCAATTGTAAATAGTACAATAGTACAAGCAAATAACCGTTTTATCAAACCGGCAAACACTTGCCGGTATGATAGAAAACGTTGCGATCGATGTAGGAATTTCAACAAGTTGTTAAATGCCGAACTTTCATCATATGATTTTGAGAAAGTGACAATTCAAAATTTAATTTCCATAATTTTCTCATGTATTTTCCACGTTAGAATCCCATATAACTAAATGTACCATCACAACGTTATTTTTACGGTGCCATATAGAACAAAATTGCAATAATATTGATTTTCTTCGTACGCACGCACGTGACGTCACTCGAGATCACGCCACAATCTTCGCATTTCCATTGGCTCCCCCGGCGTCAACAATGGGTGGAAATGATTTTCAGGAAATCGGTCCACGCGCATCGAGAAAATCTTCTCGACCTCCGATAAAAATTTTCTCAAGTTTTCCATGGAATTTTCCGCAAAAAACCGACTGAAACACGCTCGTACAATACCCGAGTATTCAAAACCGAAACACCGTTACTCAAACTCGCTTAAAAATTCAAATTTAAACTTCCCGCGCATTTACCATTTACGAGTGTGAGTGCACCACGTGACGTGTACGTACACGGCTCGCGAAAAAAAGTTCTCCAATACATGTAAAGATCAAATAAACAGAGCAAATGCAACGGTATTGAACAGTCAATGCAAGTCAATGTAAGTTATTTAGAGCGCAATGTGTCGTTTGCAATGTACAAAAAACGCGATAAACAATAATTAACGTCGAGAAGCAGATGCTTATGTGCGTATAAACACGAGCTAAAAAGAGAGAGCGACGAGCGTTTTTTTCGCGATGGTTACGACGCGTTGAAAAGCGAGTAATTGGCGTTTGTCCAGGTAGAGTCGGAAAAACGGGAAATTCGGATTTGGCCGTCGTCTTCAAGTGATTTACAGGTGATTTTCCGGGTTTATTTTAAAGGGCTTTATTTTGTGTTTGTCTCTGTTGCACTTACACGCAAGTGAGTCGGTAGGTCCTTGTTTGCGAGAAAAGTTAACCTCGATTTATTCCGATTTGTTGGTTTAATTTTTTTGAAAATATTTACTTTTTCGAATTTTGGGTTTTTCAAAATGTTTTTGCGAAGTAGGAATTTTATATTTAAACGAGAGTGGGGTTTTCAAATTGGAGAATTAGCGAATGACACAATTAGAAAATCGAAAGATCGACGGTTATTTTAAGATTTTTAGCTGTTGAAAGGTGATGATTAAATTGTCATAACACATTATAACACGCGTAACAGTTGTTAGTCAAGTTTGCATTTTATTGCTTTTTTTTGCTCGTTATAATTAAGATCGATGATGATTTTGTGCGAGAGCAAGTTCGAGATCTTACATGATCGATTCATAAAATTAGAAGGATTAGAGGTATTTAAATTACCAAAATGACAGTTTGAATGTCAATAATGATGATATGAAGGGAATGACATTAATTCTGTCAATATACATTTTTTCACAACTAAAACTGGCGAATAATTCTATATATGAACTTGGATAATTTTCAACAAGTGATTCATTTTTTAATATGTTTGTGTTTATTTTTATGAATAAATTTGCCAGTCAAAAGTAAATGTTTTGGTTACCAGATGTATACAATTAAGGGATAATCAAGACAATAAATTTACAGGAAATTGAAAAAAAGATTGCCAGTGTACCAGATAGTTGAAAATTTTTTCCTCAGTTGAACATAAGAACAGAAGAAATTGCAGAAAATCAATTGTATTACCATTTACCCAAATAGTGAAAATAATCATTACATGAATTACGAAATTAAAAACAATTGATTTCTTATCATATGTAAATCTGTAATATTTAAATATGTTTTTTGGATTTTATTGCTGAAATATTCATCTATGATTTATTGATTTTGAGTATAGTAATAATTATATTGAAAAAAAGTAGGATTTTTCAGCTATAAAAGAGAAAATTGTTTTTTTTTTCTTATGTTCAAAAAAAGTTGGAACATTTTCTGTCCTTGGATACAATAATGAACTCATTCAGTATGTAAATTACAACTTCATTTAATGTTCAGTTGTAAATTGCATGACATATTTTTCCAGTAATAAAACAATTTTTTGTAGAATTCTGCTCATGTCATAAATTCATAATGGCACAAAAATCGATCGCAAAATCATTCTTCAAGTTGAGAATTTTTGACAAAAAAAAAAAATTATTCCATCTTCAGATTACAATCCATTAAAATATTCTCAAAAATCATTGAGTACATTTCCATTTTTCGACATTTTTTCTCGAATCAATTATTTGGAGCCAAAAAACAGGACCAAGCAGAAAACTTTGAAAATCGTAATATTTCGAAGTTAAAGAAATCCGGAAATTTTTTTGCTTCCAGTCATCAATTCAAGAAAAAAATTACACCAAATTTGAAGATAAAAAAAAATTCTCTCTTGAAAAATAATCATACAAAGTGAATGATAAAATCTCGAACTACATTCAGATTAATGATCGTTATTTTTTGAATCACAATTGTGTAATTGGTGGATTCATAATCTATTAGGAGATAAACTGCATTTTTTCATATATATATTTTTTTTCTAAAAAAAAACTCATGTAATTCTTAAAGAATTGAAAGTAACATTTAATTGTTTGGTCCATCATTATCCATTTACACTGTATTAGAACGTTTTTAAATAGTTGATGCTGAATCATTAAATTATTAAACAATACGAAATTAACTATGTAATCACAAAATTTCAGACTTCTTAATATTAGTTTATCTGTAGGCATACCAAAATGAAAAAAAATGTAACTGTATTGAAAATTTCTGGAGTAATAAATCAATCAGTTTCGCATTAACTGTTTCGTTCATTAAAATATCGTTATTATTCGATAAAACAAAATCTAAAATAGTTTCAAAAATGAGTCATTAATTCACCTCAAAAAATTATTCAATTTATTCGTCCCTGAAGTTGAAAAATTATTTTAAATGTATGAATATACGGGTGTTATACAAAAAAATTGACCAAATCTGTGAATTGTAGCATTTTTTATATTTTTAAAAAACATTTTAAAAACAGGAAATTCGAATTCATAAACCAACAAATAAATATCGAATCATTATATTGCATCCAAAAGATTTCGTTGATAGTACATCAAACAAAGAATCGAACCCAATTTCCTCAACTCATCCAATTGATAAACTGCACAATAAAAACCGCAAACAATATCGCGATTGGGTGATAAACAAAAATTGAACTTTATTCAAGTACAATCGTTCGATTTGTATCGGTCTTATTAGCTACACGCTCAATAGATTTGTTTCCTGCAGATATACACAACGTGATAACAAGAGAATATGTTTACGATCGGAATAATCAGCTTCCTGATTCTTTTATTTACATAAATCACAATTGCTACGTGTCGTTCGCGATATCACGCTCGACAATGAAAGAAAAATTTGCAACTGGAAATTGTCCTTAATTAATTGATTCATAATGTATGTATTTCGAAATAGCCGACTATAAATTGTTGACTACAAGTTGAATGATTTTCTTCGTTACGCGATTATAGGTAGAAAAATTATTGTTGGAACCAATTACTGTCCCATGAAAATTGATAGGATTCAGGATTTTGAAATTCGAATTTTCCGAACTATTCTAAAGATTGTAAAAGCATGATGGAATAATTAAACCTAAGTAATAAGAATTTTTGAGTTTTGAATTTTTCAAATTTCCTAATTTTGTTATCGATGAATTCGTTTATTTTTTTGAAGTCTCTCAATAAATTCAACAACTTTTTCGGCAAGACACAATCTGTAAATTGAAGCTTCCTGTTTTTGAATCTTTGAATAACCTTCTAAAAATTTATCAATTTAAATTTTATTGATAATCACACAATCAATTAATTTTGATTTCCTGTTTTGACACTTTATATTCTCGAATTTTCGACTTTGTATTTCAAGTTCGTGTCTTTTTTTACATAAATATTTGAAATTCAAGAATTTTTGAATTCTTTGCGTGATTTTTGTCTTGTTTTTTAGTTTTTACGTACGAATTTATAATTTTCAGTTTTTCTTTTTAATTACGCAATCTATTAATTTTAATTTTCTGTTTTCAAACTTTGAAATTGCAAATGTCTTATTTAGTTTTAACATTATTATCAGAGTTTTCGAATTTCAAAATTTATGTTGAAATAAAATAAAATGTATTTTTAATTTTTAAAATTTCGTCATGAATGTTTTCAAAATCTGAAATTTCGAACTATTCGAATTCCGAAATTGCCAATTCTAAATTAAAAACTTCCATGTTTTTCAAATTCTACACTTTTTAAGGTCAGCATCCATGTTCCCTAAATTTGTGGATTTCAAACTATTCAACTTTTAAATTTTCGAACTTGAAATTTGCAAGTTTACACGTTTTCGAATCCGAATCGTTCCAATCCCAAAACTTGCAATTTTTGTTATGTTCCAAAGTTTCCCAGTGCTCAAATTCGAGAATTTTCAAAATAACCACCTTTTGTAAGGTCATTATATATGTTCTCCGAGTTCGCAAAATCATGTCCTCGAATCCAAAGTCCAAACCACTCGAATCTCAGAATTTTCAACTGTTTCCAGTTCTCGAATTCGAAAAATTTGCAAATTGCAAAATTTCTGCCCATTCTTTTTTTGTACAATATGTACTCTGGATTCCCTCATTTCTCCTCTGTGCAAACGAGACCGGTTATGCAACAGTACGCGTTTTATATATCTCTAAGATTATTAGACACGTGTAAGTGCGCGGCGACAAACGCGCTGGACCACGGTCGAAGGTCGAGGATCAAAGATCCGAAGCGAGAAAGCGCCGCGATGAATGAAACTCCCGGTCGCTTTTCATTTTCGAGCCCCTTACGTTATCGTTATCACTGCCCATTCGGCTCGCGACCGCCGCCGCGCTCGTTTCTCTCTTTTTTTTCGTCCCTCCCCCCATAAAAAAAATTTCCCCCAGTTTTTGAAAACATTTTTGGCATCATCTTCCGCAGAATTCCGCGCGACAGCGACGCGTCCTGGGGCCTTTTTTCTCCCGGCGGCAATCATCGATATGTGAGTCATCAATTTTTTTTCGGGGTCATTGATTTAGCTCGTTTGGCGATTTTTATCGATTTCGATAAAATCTCGATCGAAATCGCGAATTGTTGTTTCAAAGGTCGGGAATGTCAATGCCACGATTGTTTGATCGAATCACGGTGTCATGAGGGTGAGGATCATTTTGTGGGTCAGGGATTTTTTTCTTCGCTTTTTTGATTTTTACAGGTTTTTGTTTTGTTTTGGGGGGTTTAATGGATTATTTTGGGAGGATATTGGGTTTTCTCTGAGATTTTGGTGGTGGGTTTTGTACCAGATGTTTTTTTATTTATTTATTTTTTTTTAATTTGGTTTGGTAGCGTTTTTATTTATTGTAAATTGGACTGAGAAAAATTCAGAATCTGGTTCTCATTGGGGAAAAAACTAAGGGAAATCCTGCATTTTAGGAAGATTTATTGAAAATTTTAACCTTTGTGTACACTGAGAGACAAAATTATGCAAGTGTTTCCTAAATTCGTGAATATAATATATGCTTTTTCAACGAAATTGGAAAATAATATTTGAACATTTTTTCTTTTTTTAACATCAGTTATATGGAATTCGGAAGTTTTTAAAATTTCGAAAATTATAGTTGTGAAAAAATAGAGTTCAAATTCAGTCATTTTTCTATTTTGAATATTTTAAAATTAAAATTTGGGAATTTCAAATTTGATATTGTAAAAGCAAGTATTAAAAAATGTATCGAAACTTCGAATATTTTAAAAGTTCTATAAGTTTTGAAGGTCAAACTTCCAAATGTTGACAGTTTGAAGGTTCGAATTTCAAGATATCTGAATTTAACGTATTCATACTTTCTTTTTTGTCTCAAAATTGAGAATTGGTAAAAAAAACTCTTGAAAGCTCAGTTGGAATGCTCACACTTTTTTTATTTTGAGTCAACACATTCGGACATTGGAGAGATCATAAAATTGTGATTATTAAAAATTATATAAAAACTTGAAATTTTCCAAGTGAAAATATTTTAATCTGAGTAATTTGAAATTCTAATCTTTTAGATTCAGAATTGAGAAGTCAGACTGGAAAATTTCTCATTTTACCAATCCGAATTCCGAAATCACAAAATCGAAAAAATTCTAAAAATAACACATGAATTTCTAAAATAATTATAAAATTTGTAGATTAGGAAAAATATATCACAAACTTTCCATCGAAACTTCAAAAACTTCGAAATTTTCCAACTTTCCAACATGCATTTCGAAATTCAATCGGTTCGGAAGTTTCAATTTTATGAGTTTTGGGTTTAAGATTAAAAATGTTGTATGCATACATTCGAGAATGTTTGAGTCGATGAAAAAACTTGAAAACACAAAAATCTTCGAAATGTTTAATCGATGAATTTGAAACTTCAAAATGTACAGATGGTAATGGGAAAATATGGGGCTTCTTTGAAATTTGTGAGTATGTATCTTTTTTGGAATTTCATAAGTTCAAAAGTTCGAAAGAAACTGAAAATTTCATACACATTTGACAAAAAGTTTTTATTTTTTTCGAAAAAATTGTGTGAAATCGAGGGGTTGACGAACTTGATGAATTTTATCTTATACATCTTAATTTCATTGAGTAAATGAGTGCCAGCTGTTTCTCGATTGTGGATTCCATAATTGATAGATTTTAAAGGTTTTTTTGAGTGTTTGGTTGTTTCGAGTATACCTTTTATTATAATTAACGTTATTTAAAATTTACATAAAAGGTCTTTTTTTAATTTATACGTTTTGAAAATGGTTAAAGTTCGAATGCATAATGAAATAGTTTCTTCGCTGTTTTAAGTTATTTAATTATTATTGCAAGATTTTGAAATAATTTTTAATTGTTCATGAATTTCTCGAAAAATAGATTTTCGTCATTTTTCATGAAATCACTGGGATTTTCACAAATTTTTGATTAATTTTTTCGGAATTTTTTTTTTATTTGAAAATCATTTCTCTTCGCTTTGGTTTTTGTATTTTTTCATACTTCTCATGAAAAAAGACTTCATATTCTGTTGTTTCACCCTAACTTTCTGCTTCTTCGATAACTCATATTTTGTAGAATTTTTATTTCCGGAAATTCTAATAAAAATGTAAGTCAATTCTCAAATTTATCGAAGAATGCCATCAATTCGTATCTATAGTGAACTCATTATTACTTGAAAAAACATGAAAAACTTGATGGATTTTTATTAATTCGAAAATATTACGTGTACAAATTTCGAAATTCGCTATTGTTAAATTTATAGAAATCTGAATTATATTTCCTTTTTCGGAATTCAAGATTCAAATTGACACGAAGTACATTAGATATCTCGTGATCATTACATAACTTCGCGAATCGTCCGCGAATCTCTTGCTACCTGGAAAAAATTGTGCTTCTGGTGTCTATAAATGTCGAGCGCGTCGAGAATAGACCGCCCGAAATTTTTGGCAGGTGCGCAAGGGGCAAACGTCCCGACATCGCGCGATGCAAATCGTTAGAAAAAAAATGAAGTTATCTTTGAAGCTTTTCGACATTGAACCTTGCACATTGCACATTGTACGCGGCTTCCGCGATTCTACTTCCGATTTTTTCAACAGCCTTGCATTATTTTAAGCGGTGACATAGTGTGTGAAATTTGTAGGGAAATTATTTTTCCGGGAAAAATAAAAACAATTTACAAACTGAATACAAACGAAATTCGAATTAGAGGGGAAGAAAAAATAAAAACGAACAATATCTCGATATTTTTTTAGTAACAAGAATGGATGAATAAGTTAAGCAATTGACAAAAATTTGATAAAATCACTAATTTGGGAAAATTAATGATTATGAATCGTTTTGAAAGAAGTAGAATTTATTAGAATTTTAGACAAATAAGCAGGTTTTTTTCACAACATTTATGTCATACTTTTCAAAAACTTCCTTTCGTTACACAACTGCGCCAAGTGTACGAGAAAATGCGAATGAAGTGTTTGATGTTGCGCACCTGTGACAATTGTCGTTGGTGGACTTTAAACATTGTGAATGAGCGACAAATTGAATGGGAAAATCAGAGCAAATTGCGTTTTAAATAGTTCATTTGCTTAATAACATTTTTTTTCAGTATTGTGTAGATATGGGATATTTTTCCACTTGAATTTTTTTTCCTTCTATGTATTGTACAGGGATTTTCTATTTTTATGGCAAATCTGAAAACTGATAAGTTATATTTTCACTCGCTAAATTTTAGGTGTTTTTTTTTCCGATTTATGTTTATTTAATGTATTGTGAACATAATAATTAAAATTGAAAAAAAAGGTCGTGAATGAAGTAAAAAGTCCGCAAATTTGGCTATTTATCTTTTCGAAATTTAAACACGTACCTTTTGAAATGACATAAGAAGAAAAAAAAAACGTTTTAAAAATAGAAATACGTGCAAAAATTGATAAATGTCGAAAAATTTTCGTCAAAATTGAAAAACGAGTCACTTAAAAATGCTTACTATTGCTAAACAATAATAATTTTGTCGACCAAAAATTGTGAAAATCACTATAAATAATGTCAAATCCCAAGGTAGTTTTACATCATTGTCACTAACAAAAATAATGACAAACATTATAGTAAATAGTTCGGAAAATTTGGTTGTCATCGAATTTTTCCCATTTACTTTTCTCTCCTTCTCAATTTCCCTACGTAACATAAATCATCCTGTGGCGTTTGTTTAATTGGAGTTTTTTTGGATTTCCATGTTATCTGCACGCGATCTGTTATTCCCCGCATGTTTTGTTAGCTTTTTTTTTAATTTAACAAAAAAACCAAGTTCGAGAATAATTTTAACGTGGGGATGGTTTTTTTGCAGTTTCATTAATCCTCGTTGATAAGAAGTCGATAGGAATAAAAGAGCGAGAAAAAAAAGTTCTGGTTGATTCGTCACCATGATCGTGGAGGACAAACAGTGAGTTGACGCAACGCATCTCGCAACTGCTGTAGATGTTTCACACGTTGCCACAAACTCGACTTTTTTTGCACATGGAAAAAATTGCACAAAACGAGAAAAAACTGCATCAAGCACGTATTTTCATAAGGCGTGCTCATTATCATCATCCTGCGTGAAAAAAATTAGAAAATGAACCTTACGGAAATACGTGCTTGATGCAGTGTCTTCGTTGCGTAGCTGAATAATTATTTAACGCTAAATTGGTAGCATTTTTATAAATCTCAGTAGTTGAGTTTTTGTATTGCATAATGAATGTTGCTTGGCATGCAATTTTTGTTTAGCATTCGCGCAGTGGTTAAATTGTAATTTTATAAATTATGTTTGCACACGCTAGAGGTAGAGATTTTATTTTTATTTTCGGTTGTATTTTTTGAGAATAATGATTATTTTCAATCGTCATTTTTTTTTTGAAGTTCTGTATTTGTATGTTGAATTGAGAAATTCGTTGATTTTTTCTTGAAAAACGTATTTTCATAATATATAGTTTGCAGTTGATAAGTTAGTCGATTTTTTTAATTGTTAGAGAAAATTTATTATTGACTGAAATTTTAAGCAGTTTAAACAAAATCCATAGAAGTCGATGAAATCAGTCCATTTTTCAACTGCTTAAAATTTTTTTCGTCAGACACAGTTTTCAGATTAACAAAATTTTTTTATCTACGATCTATATTTTTACGCAAAAGATCGAGATTCCACTACATATCAGCTTTTATCACTTCCGCGTCTGTTCATACTTTTGTATTTATTTTGATAAATTTTAGTGAATTTGGCAAGAACGAGTGTTTATTCAAAGCTGAAAGTTGAGTACTAAAAAACATTGTTTATCCAACTAAAAAAAAATTGAGTATTAATCATAAATATGCTTATAATTTTTTTAGCCACTATCATCACTATTTTTTGCCACTTTTAATTCACAATGATTTAAAAGAGTACATAAATTTGTATCGGTAAAAAATAATTTTCTGAAATCTTAAAGTATTTATGTCCAAAACTTTTTCAAAACTCGAGTGAGTTATAATCAATGCCGAAAAATTCCGAAGCAAACTACAGATTTTTACTTATTTTTAAAATATTACTGAAATTCCAACAATTTTTCACTCAGCATTCATTAAAACTGTTTTTTCGAATTCAAAGTTAGTTTTTGAAATCAATTTACGTTTTGTACGAAAAAATAGTGCAATTTTTCAATTACTCCGATTTTTTCTTCCACACAAACTCATCTGCCTCAATATTTTCCATTTTCAAAAATGCAAAAATGTTTTCAACTTCCAATAATCTATAATGCATTAAAAAATTTATTCATCTACGAATATTTTCATACCAGCTAAACATTAATAAAAACTCGAATAATGTACACAATAATTGCTTCAAGGTTTGCAAAAAATGCATTATCTCTAAAAACTGTTTTCCGAAATACGTACGTCAGTAACTAATTTTTTATTCTGAATATTCCTTTTAAAGTTCCTAATTTATCCATTATAAAAAAAAATGTTGAAATAATAAATCGAGCAATTAAAACTAATTTAGATGATTGAGCAAAAAAATATTGAAGGTGCTCTTGGAGTCCAAAGTTGATAAGTCTCGGGGCGTCGAAGTAGCGTAGGTCTAAAAAGTGACGCGCAAACCGCGACTGCTCAAAGTTCAAAACGATAGCGCGTTACTTAATATATATCAAAGTCTATCGTCTGATGTCAGCCTGTTTCGTCTGCAAATCAATTAAAAAAAAAAAAAAATTACGAATGGAAATTACGTCTGGTCGCGTGGAAATAGAGAAAAATAAAACGCCTCATATTGGCTTTTTCTTTTTTTCCTCCTGATATCACGTTGCTTTTTTTTCCTCGCGCGACTGAAATGGACCAATTGCAGCGAATGTCGAACGTTTGTTTTTAACTCTCACAGGGTCATCGCTGTTTTTATTATATAACCCGAATCGAGAGATGCAAGAAAAAAATCGGATGATTTTGGGGGAAGCAAATGTCTTTTTTTCAGAGTTTGTTTGTGGATTCGATATCAGTTTTTATTATCTATTGAATCATATATAAGAAGAGTGTCTATTTGCGAAAATAGATAGGGAATAATTGTTGAGGAGTACTGATTGCGTAAAATATGGATTTTTGCATGTCACGGATTATGAGGTGTTTTTATTTCAATTGAAAAAAAGATACGGGAAAACTTGGAATTGCCAGGGAATTTTGTTATAATGCTGAAGAAATTTCTGAGTTTTGTAAATTTTCTGAATTAGATCGTAAAAACTTCAGAATTCAAGACTTGTCAACCTCAATTCATTCAAATTGGTGTCATTTTAAAAATTCAGAATGTTGTAGTTGTTCGACTTCACTGATCTCATTTTTTTACATTTTTTCGTAAAACACGCTCAAAAGGTTTATGTCGACTGAAAGTCGTATCTAACGATTTATAACATTTTTCGATGTATTTTCGAGTTACCGAAAATTGTTGGAAACCACCCCCGTAGCACCCCTTAGTCATAAAAACGTAATAATTGAAATTTCGAAATTCATAAGTGTTTTAAAACTTGTAATCCAAACATTAAGAGTGCCGAAAATCATGAAATTAGAAGCTCAGTACTTGAAATTTTAACACGAGAATTCGAAAACTTTGAATTTGAGTATCGCAGTTATAGAAAATGTTATAAAAAATGTTGCGAGAGACGCAGAAATCAGGGAACTTTTGAATCGAAGTTTTGAAACAGCGTGCAAACTTTGACGTCCAAATATTTCCAAGTTAGATAGTTGGAAAATCAAAAATATATAAATTGTTTATAATAACAACCGTGAATGTCGAAACGACCCATTTTTATTCGACAATTGACAAACTTGACAAACAATAATTAAACCAATTTAGTTTCTTCATCGTTTTTTTCGAGAAAACAGTTGTTTACTCGACACATTTTTTTAATTTTAATATTATGCTATAGTTTGTTTTTTTGGGACGACATTGACGTCAGTTTGATTCAATTCCGTACATATAAATACAGCCGAATTTTGAGCACGACAGTCAGTTACAGCCGCGAGTTACAGTCAGTAAATTGGAATTCTTTTCAGTTTTTCAAAATCTTTAATCAGTAAATGCGAAAACTTTGAATGCATAAATTCAGCGATTTATAAAACTAAGTTTTTAACTTAACGTTTTTATGATCATAAATGTTTAAATTTGGAAATTCCACAATTAAAAAATAGTTCGAAAATTCAAAAATGAATATGCAATATTGTATTGAAATTCAAATGTCGAAATTAGAAAATGCAGTAGTTAAAATTTGAAAAACTGCAAATTTTGCATAGCCATCTTTATTTATTTTAATAGTTTCCAATTTCCTCAAAGACCCCCCAGGGGTATGAATAAACGCATATATATATATAGTTTTCAATTTTATTTGTTATATATTATTTATTTATAAATACATTTTGTATTATACTATTATATTTATCATATATTAAATATTTTATTCATTATAATATAATTGTTAAAACGTTGATACTGGAACTTGTTTTTTTGCAGAGAAATGGAGGGCTTTTGGATAACGGGCGCGATAAGCGCGCTCAAGGTTTTGTCGTACTTTTACGACATGCTGACGTTCCCGGTGTACCTGATAATCCAGCGGCCCTGGGAAAAGAGGAAGGCGTCGAGGAGGATAAAGGCCCGGGTGATTCACAAAGACGAGCGCTCGGTCGTGTACAGGAGCATCGACTCCCCCCGGGCAGCGCACGTCTGCCTCGTGCGTGAAAACATCGAAACCATGGAGGCCCTCCTCAAATGGGTCGCCGAGCACCACAAAAACAAGCCTTGTTTCGGCACCCGGCAAATTTTGGCCGAGGAGGACGAGATCCAACCCAATGGCAGAGTCTTTAAAAAGGTAGTTTACAAAATTTTTTCGAACTTGCGAGTTTTTTCATATTTCTGCTTATATACCATTTTGTCAGCGTTTTTGCGGTCCCAGAAAACGTAGAATTTTTAGGAAAACAAAACGAATTGGAAAACTTGGAATTTTCAGGGAATTTGTTATTACGCTGGCAAAATGGTATACTTTCGTTAAGGTGTCCAGACGTCATATATTTATATATTTGAATGTATTGTGTTTTTCGGAAAATGTCCGTATTTTTGACTGGTTTCGCATAAAAATAAAAAAATATTTCAGAAAATCAAAATTTCCGTAAATTGGGATTTTTAGACATGAAAAATTTGAAAAATTGTGATGATTTCAAGAATTTTTAAAACTTAGATAATTCTTACAGTTCGGAAATTTTTCATGATTTTTGACGTTTTGAGAATTTTTAAAAATTTTCGATATCGATGATGTGTCAAATATTTTAGTTATTTTGGAATTTTTAAAGTTTTCAGAATTTCGAAAATGTTGAGGATTTTTAGAATTTTCACCGTTTTGTAGAATTTTGTAATGTATGAGAATTTTCAAAGTTTCGAGAATTTTGAATATTTTGATTATTTGGAATTTTCTGAGATTTTCGAGAAATTGAAAAATTTAGATAATTTTGAAGTTCCCGAAAATGTCAATGTTATTCGAATTTTCGAGAATTTCGATAATTTTAATCATTATGAATTTTTGGAAAATACCAGGAATGTCAGAAACTTTTGGAATTTCGAAAACATTACATAATAATTTCAAGAATTTTGAAAAGTATGAGCATTTTTGAAATTATAATCATTTTGTGCATTTTTAATGTTTTGGATATTTTAGAAGTTTTTAGATTTTCGAATATTTTACGAAAACTGAAAATTTACTGACTTGTTCTGATTTTTCGTTCTCACTATCTGGACACCCTAAAACTTTCATGAATTTCCAGTTTTTAACAATCAAGGTCGAACTTCCACTTTTTCGTTTTTGTTAATTCAATATGTACACATTTAATTTAAAAAATTGATTAATATATGTATTAATTAAATTGAAAAAAATACTTTTGTGTAAGTTGGACCTTGATAAGCAGTTCCGAGGGAACAAAAATATTCAAACTTGTAAAAAGTCATGGTTTTTCCTGTCAGTACAAAATGGGCGCGTACAAATGGAAAACGTATCATGAGGTGGAAAAAATGGCGGGCTCGTTCAGTCGAGGTCTGAAGAAGTTGGGTCTGACCCAGAAGAAGAACGTCGTAATTTTCGCGGAGACCAGGGCCGAGTGGATGGTCGCCACCCACGCTTGTTTCCAGCAGAACCTCACCGTGGTGACGATCTACGCCACTCTCGGCGACGAGGGCATCGTACACGGCATCAACGAGACCGAGGTCGACACCGTCATCACCAGCCACGACCTTTTGCCCAAGTTCAAACGACTTTTACAAAAAACACCAAATGTCAAAAACGTCATCTACATGGAAGATCAACTTGTAAAAACTGACACCAGTGGTTATAAGGTGTGAAGAAGATCGAATTGAAACAATTTGGTTGTTGAATTTTGAAATTCTCAAATTTGGATAATTTTTAGATTCGAATTTCGAAATTTGTTGGTGCCGAATTTTAAGTATGTTTCTGGATGGATATTTTTATTCGGTAATTCACAAATTTTGAAACTGGAATTTTTGAAATATTTAAAAAAATTTTCAGTTTTGATAAGATTCATGTAAAACTTTTTTTTTTTTTTTTGAATTTGTAAACTTGTCGATGCTAAGTTTCGAGTGTGGATCTGAATGGAAAATTTTTGTTTAGTGAATGAAAACTTTTCCAATTTGAACTTTGTAATTTTTTGAAAACTTATGAAATTTTGATATAAAATATATAAAAAACTAAAAAGAGCCGCGGTAGCTCGGTGGTCAAGCCATCAAGCTGTCAGGCTCGAGGATGCGGGTTCGAATCCTGGCGGGGTCAGATTTTTTTCAGTAGCTTT
>JAPYZK010000058.1:0-53809 GCA_030522785.1 Platygaster equestris
CGTGGGACGCGGGACGAAAAAATATATTTGTTCAGGTAAAAAGAGACCTGAACCTCAAAGACCCGCCAAGGGTGTGAGTATCCAGAAATAAAAAAAAATAATAATAATATATTATGATCCGACATTGATAAGTGAAGATTTCATAAATATGACGTACATGATATACGGTCATTCAGTGTTGTTTGCGCACCAGAATATTCTAGAATTGTCAGGAGAATTTGAATGCCCCGAAAAAACCTTAGAAGTGGTGATTGAATTTGAATCTCACACTCTGATAAATATTGAATTCATGAATGTCCCTCTCATTTCAACTTTTTTCGAGTTGCTCAAATGAAATTTTAGATAATTTTGATATGTATGTCCATTCTTACACGTCTGTAAATTTCTGAACTCGTAATTTCGAACAAACAGCGAATGATACAACTTCGGAATACAACTGAATTTTTGGAAATCGCTCGATTTTATGCGTTCTGCTTCATTTTCTATATTTTCTGGGTTCGTCGAGTAGAATTTTGCAGTGATTTCTTTATTTATGCTCTTTTTTTTCGTCTGTGAATTTCCAAACTCAAACGTCGCAAAACCAGCGTATAGCGGCTACTTAATTGATCTGTAGCGTCCAGGGAAGCGGGGTGAGTACCGCTTTTTATTTTCCCTGTCAATTCCTCTACTCTTCCCGAAAAAATCGAGCGTTCAATCGTTCTTTTAACCGACCGGGTATAGTATAAATTAAATCACAAGTGAAATAAAAAGTTATCTAGTTTAGCTCTATCGTCAACAATATCGACAAATATTTCCATATTTCATGAATTACCCCTAGGGTCAGATAGAGTCAGGGGTACGGCTACCTCTATCTGACTCTAGGATGATATCCATCTCATGCGTGTTTGTGGACTCACAATAGACATCTTCGTCGAGTTTCCGAAAATTCACGAAGTATTGAGAAGGTTGTCCTCAATCACGAGCGAAATAAAAAATTATCTCAGATTAATTAGGGTTATTAGGGTCAGCGGTAATCTAGAATTATAACGAGGGAGGAACTGGTTCGGGAACCGTTGACGAGTCCACAGACGCGGTTGAACAGAAGTGATGCTAGAGTTACAAGAGTCACGCGGCCAGGTGACTTTAGAGATAATTCATGGAATATTGGATAATTCATTGATACTGATGGAGCGCGAGCTGGAATAGATAATCTTTTTGAGGTTTTAGCAGTTTTATCACCAGTTTATTTTTTTTCGTTTCGAAGTACCAGAATAAGAACGAACTCAGCCCATCAACACCTAGTCATCCAACCCCTTCGTAAAAATCAGAGTATAGCGTGTTCCACGCTCTTGCTACGCAGTGAAAATAATTACCCGAAACGCGGTCGGCAAAAATTAAAGGCAATAAAAGGGTATTCGAAACGCCTACAGATAGCCAATCAGCAAATGCAAATATCGATCGCCACCGCATTCGCAGTTTCGCAGGAGTGCCCGATATTTTTCCTCGGCACGCACATGCATTTTTTGCATTTGTCGCGAAGCTCGGCGCGGGCGATTCATACTTCACGCGCGGTTTAACCGGGCTCGCAGGCGCCGAGAATCTCTTCTACGGGCTTGCTTGTGCGAGTGGGTATATCTCCGTCACGGAGGAGCCGAGATTTGCCGGGTGGACCGCCTCGGAGGTGCCTCGGATACCGTCCAATCACGCATCGGAAACGGCGAGTGGCGCGTGGCCGCTTCTGCCCGGGGCGCCGTAGACCTTGCGTGCCGCAAATTGTAATTGCGATCTTGCTCGCTTGCCCGTACTTGCAACCACCTACGTGGCTCTGATTCGCGATTCGTTACGGGACGTAACACTTGGGTGTCGTACTTTTTTCGATCGTTTCTCGGAGAATAGAGAGAACTGGCATTCTAAGCTTCCCTTACAAAATTCCCCTCATTTTGAGGGTTATTCGAACCACTCAACTTGAAGTTTTTTAACCCTCAAATTTCAGGGTTAACCCTCAACCTTCAAGATTATAAATCTTATATTTCATGGTTAACCCTTAAGTCGAGTGGTAGCAATAACCCTGAAAGTTGAGAGGAATTTCCGTAAGGGATGTTCACCAGTACAGGAAAAACTTCCCCCACGAACACTCGAATTCACGTGCAATTTTTATCTATCCATCAGAATAATAAAGCCGGGTTCGTTAACTTCGAAAAATTTACCCAAAACTATTACCGAGTTCACCTCGCCACATCTCATTTCTTAATTACATTCCAGAATAACTAAACCAGTGAATTTCCATTAAATGTCCCCATGCACGTAAACTTACACCGTAATTGCCGCAAAAGCGCATACACGCATTTTCGGTGCAACTGAAGGGACACGCGTAATATGTAAACACTGTAGAGAGATATCGAGTGTCTCCCGGGCAGTTATCTCAGGTAATTTAACTATCACGCGTTCTTGGCTCTTCCCTTGTTGTTCCCGCGGCGCGTACGGGAGCAGTATTTACGTCGAAAAGGAAATGAAGAACCGTCTGGGTCCGCGCCCAAATTAGGCAATTCGAGCGGGGTATGAAACGCGGCTTTCATTTTATTAGCAAACGAGCTTGGAGCGTTTTAGCCGGGCCTTAACTGAAAACGCCGAAGCCAGCGCTGCCGCAACAATATTTTAAAATTATCTTCGCGCTTTTGCGAGACTGACGTCCAACTTTTTTTTTCTCCGCTGCCTTTTTTCTTTTCTCGTATTCTTTTTAGTCCGCATAAATTCGCGGTGGTCTCTTGTTAGCGGTGTAATAAGAAGCTTTATCCCTCTTTTTTGTTTGCATATACCGCTTGTGTGTGTGTTTTTTTTTCGCGTATCTTACGACCCCGACCTCCAAAACTCCGGGCGGCAGGGCTCAATTGTTTCCAGGATTCCCAGTCAAGTTGTGAGTTATTTTACGCGAAAGGGAATGCCATGACCGGCCAGCCGGGAGGTCCGAAAACTTATCTTTCGGCGAGGCTTGAGGGGAGAAAATTGTTATTTTTCTTTCCTTTTGAATAAGCGATGAAAGGCGGGTGTCAGGTTTTGCGGCGGAGCTATCGGTGCCGTCTTTCAGAGGGTCCGTCTCCGAATTTGGGATGCGGACTTTGATAAGTTCAAAGGTGAAAAAAGAGTTTTGGGAGAACGGATAATTCGCGAAGTCTCGCATTTTAGAGTGTGTATAACACGCTCTTGAAATAATAAAATGTGAAATCGATAACTGATGGAACATGTAATTTTTTGTACAGTCGATGAACTTGGGCTATTGTCGTTTGAACGATCGTCTTCTAGTGAATGTTTACCCGTCGCTGTTGAGAATTCTCTGGTTTGAATTGTCTTCACTGGAAAGGATATCTCTCGAACTGTCAGTTACCATATCGAAGAATCTTCAAACGAGATCAAGAACAAGTTAATCCCAGCTTACACCTCAAATCCGTTGTAAACCTAGAGGATTTACCAGTACTCCCATTTTAACAATTATCTAAAATACTTCGTGATCCTTAACTTTCTAAGTCGATTCAGTGCTAACGTTCTCAAGGACTCCACTACCTGATTAACAACCCTCGTCACGACCAATCTGTTTATACTCTTATTAATTAATCGACCCCATGGAACCATGAAAAATCACGGAAAACCATGAAAGTATAAAACTGAAAGTATAACGGCTAAGATAATTATTTATCAATCAAACTAGACGTGAAAATGGTTGACGAGAGCGCACGGCTTTTCGAAAAAGCTGCGTAATGGTTCTCTGTTCGGGGAAGCCCGAAAAAAGACTAATGAAATATTCCTCGGACTTTACATAAGTACATCCTGTGGGTACAAATACTTTTTTTTCGGGACTACTTTGTTCGAATAATAGATTCTGAGTGGTGAATTATTTAGTTAAAATCATCATTATATTAAATAATCATTACAGTGCAAATTGTCTTTTGGTAAAAGCCAAGGTAGAATGATAATACAAAGTGAATTAAAATTAAATCCAGCCTCCTCCCCCCCATCATTAAGTCTCCGAACCATGTTGGTTTTCAGACTTATTGAGTTTTGGAAAAATTTACTGATTTTTCTGAACCTCTGTAGAATTTACCAGAAAATTAGATTCCATGGATAAAAGTGTAGTACGAAAAAAAATCTTTCTCTAGAGAAAACCCTTTATAAAATATCGAAAGTCACGGCTTTATACATTTTCAACATTGTACAATACAAGTGCTTTGACTTCCTATAATAATCGGCGCCTATGAAAGACCTCATCCTTCTACCTTCTTTCTAACCCCAAAAGCAACGCTTCATAGAAAACAAGCGCCACGAAAGCGCACGCCCTCATTTGAATAATCATTTAGATCGGTGGTCCACACGAGCCCTTTCTTCGGCTTGTGCAAGGCATCAAAGTGAGCGAAAGTGAGCCAAGAGCCACGAATGCATCACAATGAGCCCACGCTGTGTGGAAGGTTGCGGGAGCCCTATTTTTCCATTAACGCTCTTTCGCATTCTTGTCGATCCCACTAAACGGGGATATTAATGATACGGCCAGCGGTAAATCGCTATTTCTCATATTTTGCGAGGTATTAATTTTTTTTGTCTCCTTTTTTGGTTTATATTGGTTCTCTCGGCTTCGGAAGATGTGAAAAATGACAAAATGCTTGTAGACAAAGCAGCGACAAATGGGGGAGACGTGAGTGTGTGGAAAAAAATTGATGGATACTTCATGACAAATAAATTTCACGTCACGGAATGGTTTGATGGATCGTGCGGCGGTCTTTCGAGTGGTGGTTTCTTTTTTGTGTAGTGATGCGGTGTTCGGAAAGGGTTTTTTCGGCGGATGGTTTTTCGATGATTTGTAGGGTGCTTTGGGCTTCCGGATCGATTTCCAGGACTCGTGAGGTTTCTAGGGTTGTATTGATGCGTGGATAAAATTTGTCGGTACGTGAAACGCCTGTAATTGATTTTGATCGAATACTTTATAGCGTGATTAATGGAGTATGAGGTCGAATCAAGAGTCGTTGAATTTAATTCACTCAGAGCTCGATTTGGTCATCATTTTCGTATTTTTCGATTTTCGGGCTCTTTAGAGGGCTATTCTTTCAATGTTTTCATGAGCAGGGCGTTCTGTCAATAATGAGATAGGCATTAGTTTACAATCGATCAATTTTTTTCTTCGAAACAAAAGAGCTCGATTTTGATTGAATATATTACTCGTGATTGATGGTATGCAATTAATGTAACGCGAGAAGTCAAATTTTATTCGAGATCAGAGGTCTTTGGTCTTCGTACGGAATTAATCATTTTCGATGTTGTGATTGATTGGTTCCTAATGTGTTACAGTGGAATGATCATTTACGATTGTTCGGAGGTAACGTTTCTGATAATATGAATCCACCAACTCGGAGTCCAATTCGGAAATCATTTATGAAACACCAATCTTCCTAAATACGTTCTGTCCAAATACATTCGAGAGAATGATTCTACAAAAACCACAATTCGCATCCGCTTCACTATCATATTGGTTTTTCATGATGAATTCATTTCTGACTGACTTATCACTATTTCAATCAATTATTAACATTTTTTATTCCCGAAATTTCTGTAAGTGAAAATCCTGCAAATTAAACTTGAGTGAGAATTCAACTTCAAATGAGTACAATCTTACTTATTTTTGAGTGATGTTTCACTCTAAAAAACATAGTGGGATTAACGTAATTTTGTTGCGTCAAATGCCACTCTAAAAACAGTGAAATTTCAATCATTTTGAGTGGACTTTCCACTCAATCTTGATTTGCAGAATTTACTCTCAAATCGAGTGAATCTTTACTCGAAAAAATTTGAGGTGGACCCCCTTGATAGAAACAGGTTATCTTCTCCACCCTGTACCCACAGCTCAAAGTTATCATCTCATCGAAAAGACAAAAAAATCCTGTACTGAACATTCCGAGTATAGACATTTTTATTCGTAATGATGATTTACGTTCTCCCCCTAGGGTGATAATCACAAAGGTATCCGTATTAATGCACCGGGGGCCGACGACTTCATCGCAATAATTCCCCGATGAGAAACGGCCCGGGGTGACACCCGCGATGATGATAATAATTACGCGCCCCGCGCACACGCGCGCGATAAAATTCCACCGCGGGGAAAGGCATGCCCGGGCGACCCCACATGAACCGTCATCCATTTACTCGCACGCAATTAGGAAAGGGGCCTCGTGTCGCTCGTACCCCAGGTGCGGGATCATGTCTTACAATTAAGATACGCTTAATCCCGTGGCACACTCTCCCACCCTCGCCTCTGGGTCCCGCCATTAACGTTCAGCGGCGTAGGGAGAAAAATTTCGCGAGAATAAGCAAAGGGAAAAGTCCGGAAAATCAACAGAATATTGGATAGTTGAATCCGAACTGATTTTATTTATTTTTTTCTGGGGAGGTGGTTTTTTGGGAAATGGAAGGCTGGTTGCCTGTGACGAATCTTTTCAATCTTTGGTTATAATTTATGAGTACTTAGATGGAACGTATTACTGTTATCGTGATTGTAATTAGGATGATTATTGTAAATTGTTCGTAGGTTTTCCTCAATTTTATTCGATTCTGATGTTATTCACTGACTGCAGCAGAATGTCGAACATTGAATTATTCGTCATGAATATATCTATATTGGATTTATTGTATCATTTATATATGCAGCGTATTCTGGTATGATAAAATTACCATAAAAACAATCAAGAAGGAAGTCTAGCAGTCGTTAGACATGAATTTAAGTGTCCTGAAGTCATTTTTCGATCACATTTGTTCCTCACATAAGTTTTTACTTTTTTCGAATGAAACGTTGTGGAAATTCGCGTACGTGTTCTTCGGCCGAAGAATGCATGAAGAAAATTACAGATGTTCAGTACCAAACAATGCTATTTAAATAAAAATCCGCGTCTATCTAGAGGTGACAGGTTTCATCCCCAAAAACACCCTTTCTTGACTACGCCGATGGCCACGTTCCCTTCGTTTCCCCGCCCCGCGCCTGCAAATCGTGTCGGTTTACGACCTCGGGCGCATTTGCATTTTATATTTATCGCAAGTGAGGTGTCCGCGGATGCGATTCGATTCCCCCCTCCTGCCCCTCTGTTTTTCTTCGTCCGTACAACACCGTGACACGGAAATTCCAGCTCGGTGACGTGAAATTTCTCCCACGTCGACCGTTTAATTTGAAGAACCTCGAAAACGAAAAAAAAGAACGCTCGTGGGAAAAGTGTGTGAGGCGAGAGAACGCGCGCGCGTGCAAAAGAAACGAAGACGAGAGGATGAGAGATGTGGAAGGTGAGGAATTCTACCGGGCGAGTCGGTAACGGTTTTGGCGTTTTATAAAAGGCAATACGTACTGTTTTTTCATGTTTTTTAAAAATATATGTTTCGCGAATCATCTTGTGATGCATTTTTGTGCCTTGCGCCAATGGCGTATTATAAAGAGATGGAATTTCGGGGTAGGGTAAGGACGTCGATTGAGGTAGGGTAACCTAAAAATTTGTCAATGGTGATTTAAGGTCATTTACCCGATCCTAACCTCAAAGTGGTACATAAAAAGGGTCTTTGAGATAAGAATCGTGTAAAATACAGTTCTGCACAAGTGGGGCAAGAGTCGATATTGCAAAACGATTAAATTCCTCGCCTTCGGCTCGGAATTCAACCCTTCGTTTTGCAAAAATCGACTTACCCGCTTGTACAGTAATGTACTATTACGTAGTCAAAAAATGACTCAATAGTACGTGAATTTTGATAAAAAACAACTAGATGATTGTTAGTGTTTTATTGATTCAAATAGTTTAATGGTTTGACCATTTGAATCAGTAACTTTATACTTGTGATGATAATCGGATTTTGTTAGTAAACGCTAATTTTATCAGTAAAAAACTACTAGTCAGTAGTTAAATTCTACTGATTGGATCTCAGAGAGTACAATTTTAAACCAAAATGAATAAGTTTTTAACAAGAAAATTCATAAAAATTCCACAGGAAGCGTTTCATCCCCGAAACTACCTCTGACCTACGCCACTGCCTTACGCTCGCGTTGCATCTTCGGCTCCAAAAACCGCGGAGGTCCTCTTTTGTGCCATCCTAGATACTGAATCAAACGTCCCGGAGCCTGCTGAGCTTATCTCGTCACTGGGATCTTGCCTTCGGTCTGAATTAAGACGTTCCTTCTTTCCCCTTCTCTCTGTTACACGAGGAAATATCTGTGGAGGTGTATTATATCAATGTTGATATTTTGTCTCTCAAGAAAAATAATTTATTCCAATCACATTCCATTAGATGCGCTCCGTCTTTCCGATATTCCCATTCAAGACTTTTACTTTCCTTTTATTTGAAAACTTCCCGGATTTTCACTTCTTTTGTGAAGTCTTGATTTATTTGTTGGTGTTGCTTGTTTATGCAACTGATTTTGGGCGCGAATAATGAGGTTCTCAGTTTCCCCTCCAAGAAAATGCGCAAATGTCATCTCTCCTGCCGTGATATTTTTTTCCGAGATTGCGGCTTTTTTCGGATCGAAGAGATTTATCGATTCTCGTTCGATGTACAGGTTCGCGTGATTTCCTCGACAAGCAAGGCGGAATCGCGTTATCGAGTTGGCTTTTGGGAGAAAGGTTATCGGTGAAATTCATGAAGGAGTATATTAGTCACGGAAGCGGCAAAAAATCTTCAGGGTTGAGGCGTACTGACGCTGGTCAATTTATTGATTGAATAAAAAATCGGCAGGGCTGTAGTTTGATGATCAAAACAGCGTCGATTGTACTTTTTGAGTGATACTTACTTTTCATTCGTATAACTGAGTCAAATTCAAGCTCCGTCAAAGTTACGATTATCACGAAAAAAAGTCTTCCAGAAAATTTGAACTCAAATTTCTCCCAAAAAGACTATGTTTTACTCTCCAATATCAGTCATATTTTCCATTTTCATCCTTCCCTGGACTCGGTGAAATAAAATAACAGCAGCGCCGTTGGTGCTTGCATTTGTCAAACGGTAAAACAAATTGGCAGGTTCGCGTGTTTCGGCAGCACGTAAACTGCCTTTGAATAATGTGTTGTTCATTCTCGTCACGGCTCATGTACTCCACATACGACGGATTTTACTGCGATACGTTCCTTTCGCCATCTCAGACGCTTCTCATTTCCCCTAAGGTTTTTCATCGATTTAGGAACAAATGGTATGCACGCGGCGGATTCCGATTCAATGGGTCTATGAAAAATTGCACGAGCCCTTTTTTCCATTGCACTAGAATTCACTGAGTGATTTTTCATTATTGCCACGCGATGTTTGAGACCATAAGGAATCTTTATCGCACTTTGATAAGAATAAAGATTCATTCGAATTCATGTTCCAGTTTTTCGGTGGCCATTATGAAAGTTTTCTTTCAATGAAAATGCACATTATCGGAATTTCGAATTCAATTGTTGGTTGAAATTCGGTTGAAATCTTCGATTTTATCAGTTATGTTCTGTAGTTGCAACTCCATGAATATTGTGAGTATCAATATGACCTACATGCGATGCATTAAAAATACACGCCGAAGTTTGGAAATAACTTCTTAACCTCGGTACACATACCTTGAGCAGAAAACCGTATTTTGCTACAAAGTTGAAAAAATTCTTGGCTGTCGTAATTTCGACGACACACTTGTTAATTCTCACCGCAAATTTTTTCGGCCACGGTACACAATAAATACGGAAACCTCGAGGTGCGAAAATTGAAGTCTTACAAAAACGATTTCAAAACCTCTCCAGCCTTTTATCAACGCTGCCGCTTAATAAATCGTCATTTGAAGAAAAAAATGGCGTCTCTCTCTTCATGTAAATGTAGAGGGGGTTACGTCACATAAAAGACGAGTCAAAACATTCGTAAACCTGTTTTCGAACATTATGCAGGGAATAATATATTTCCTTCAATAATTTAATCGGCTTGAATGACTTAATTATATATCGAAAAAAGGAGGAAAGATTTTTGGAATTCCACTATTGTTTTGCCGCAATAACCGTAGGGGGTCGTTTCACCTCACTTTCCCTTGCTTTCAAATTGCAACGAGAATGTGAGAAATGTCGAGGATTTCAATAATTTATGTTTTTTTACTGAAATTAAGTTTTCACGGTTTTTATTGTTCGTTAGACTTGTTTTACTTGCGTTTCACGTTGCACAAAAATTTACGTTACCGTTACATATTCATGCAACTCGAATTATTCGTATCGTAAAATTGCCGATTGTAAAAAAAACCGGAAAATTGAAAATTTAAGAAGATAATTGAAAAACGTCACGTTTTCACAGGCATTTCGTCGGGGCGAAAAGTAATTTATTTCGTTGCCGGACGGTCGAAAAATACATTTCGAACGATAATTTGTGGTCATTATCCGAGTAATTAATACATCATCCCATCGATTTTTTTCGTTCCCAAGGGAATAAATTTCCATTCATGAATAAAACCATGATTTGAGAATATGGGAGATTTTCGCGTCGTAGATTGATCTCAAAATTCTTGAAGAAAAAACGGCCAGTGGCGTAGGGATACGGAAGTAAGAGGTATATTATATCCTTCTTTCGAGATTAAAATTGTAATTGCGTACATACAGTTACCGTGATTAATGTGTTTTTATTGAAAAATACAATTATTCATCCAAACGACATTGAATTTCAGGTATTTCAAAATATGTTGTTAAATGGACTATTTAAGCTTGTTTTCATACGGTATCGATAAAATTTTTTTTATTTATTCACAATTGAAAAAAAATGTCATAAAAAGTGCCAAGAAATGGTGGAATTTGATTTTTCAAGCTTCGTCAAAGTAAGTCAAATATTTGTTCGAAATTATATCAAATCATCATTAACTTGAAAAAATCAAGAATCATCTTTGGCGCACCTTCTTTTCTTGACTTTATACAACCAACCGTTCGTAATCACACCCATTACCTGCCCCTCCTTTTTTTATTACATCATACGTAACAGCCCAACATACTCAAAATCAGATTGCTCAAAATTTAATTTGATTCCGAGAAACTTTAACGTGTATGATAGTGGAGAAACCACCCATCTGTATTATGTCAAGATCGAGGGGAGTAACGTTTTTCCCTCGGAATTTAATGGAAATTAGCGGCCATGACAAAACACTTTTAACACGGCGTTTCTTCGGTCAGTTTTTCGGCTGCTGTCCCAAACGCAAATGCGGCGTAATTGATGCCCCGAGATCGGTGCACGTACGCTGCTTCAATAGCGGCGGATTTTATGACTTATTGACTCTGTGCCGTGTTTACCGGGCGCGGTGTGACGGCCATGCGGCGCCAGCCACCTTTACGAGTAACACGTGTCAATCGATCGATCTTTCTTTCCTCGGCAATTTCGATTTCTTCTTTCCCACCTCCTTCTTTATTCTCGTCCCCGGTCGCTTTGATGCCGAGTGATATCGCTGACATAAATCACGCCTTAAAACATTTCACTGGTCATCGATGTGACTTGACATTCTTCATGCGCGCTGTGTAACTCGACACAGAAGTTTCGGATTGGTACGGAGTTTATCGGTATTAGCTACCAAGAGCACGGAAAAGTGATTCACTCCTGGGCAGAGCAAAAAATGTGATGAATGGTCACGTCCTGGGTGTATTCGCGAGTCTGGAGACGTTGAACTCCGAGAGTCGAGGGTATTCGAGATGGAGTCGGATGACGAGGTGACGGAAATGTTCGGAAATGTGTGAAGGGAAAGTTGATACTGGCGTGGATTACTAGAGGAGTTCATTCGTTTGTTTATATAGTCATGTATGAGTCATGTATGATCACACTAATGAACGAATGAACTTGATTTGTCAATTTTATTTGTTTTTTGCGAATTTTGCCTATGCATTGAAAGTTGACTAGAGGGGTTGAGGATGGAATTTGATTTTTCGGGACTTCATTTTCCAAATTGATATTTCTTCTACAAATACAAATGCTTCTTGGTTGCATGGATTACTTCTATGTTACTTTTTTTGATCTTCGAAAATATAATGTTCATTCGTCATCGAAATCTCGAAAACTTTTCGAAAGCGAGGGAACAAGATAATTCTGTACCGTAGTAACAATTTTTTGTCATGCTCATTACCTCAGAAAATGCTCGTCGAACGATTTCTAGAGCCCGTCAATATTTCAGTTCATTGTCAGATCGCTATCCACTTTATACCTTGAAATATCTACTGCGCACAAAATTGAGTCAAGTAAAACCTCCTTTTTTGCGATTTTTTTTTTCAGTCCCGATAAAACGTACCGAAAACATTCCTATTAAATGTTGTTTCTGCCATGTTTTATTACATCGCCTTCTTCGTTCGTACAGAAAAATGCGATCCGAAACGTTGTGTATTGTCAAGTACATTGATCCATCGATAGTCGAAAATCAAAACCAGTCGTATACGCGAAACATCAAAGTCGAATTATTCCCGACAAAACAGGTTCTCCCATTTGATCACATCTCATTCGCATCGACAAATACCGTTGACAAAACGCTTCTTAGAATCAGAAATGAGACTTTCTCACGCAACGAAACTTGTACACGTTTCAGTTTCAAAATATGAATGAAAAAATTTTTTTCACCGTTTGCCGAACGTGTAGGTGGAACTTAATAAAATGCCGGATTAACAAACATCCGAAGATCTCTCTCGGGCAAATATTGGTTCACGTCGAATCCGCGGACGAGCACGAACTTCGAGGGTGAAATATCCTAAACGTGCGTTTTCACGATTTATATCGAACGGGGAAAAGGGCTGAAAATGTTAGAGGAAAAAATGGTGAAAGTATGAATTTTCTTACATGTTCAAAGTTCTTCGGACATGGTCAACTTCGGACTTATTTTGATTAGGTTAGGATAGGTTTGACTATCATTGGAAAATGAAGTTTTGGGTTGATAACGTTTAATTAATGCTTAGTTTTTCTCTCTCTTCGCCAAGCACGTTATAAGGTATCTAAGTAATGTTCTTTCCCCTTTTACCTCGATTTCGTATCATACGGTCGGCGCTTATGATGTCAATTTAACGAGGAAGAGGAGAGGTAGAACTGAAAAAAGGCGAAAGAGCACCGGTGATAAGGGCTTATCGAATGGTCGAGGGATTAGCGTTTCATTGTTGGCGTGACCGCTTCGCTTATCGGCGCGATCGGTAAATATAAAAGCGCCACACTTTTCCGCGGATCGAAAAGAATGGAATGCCGATTGGCATCGCCGGAAGCCGCAAGAAGACGCCGACCGTTGCAAAGAACTGAATCATTTTCCAGCACTTATCATGGGCACTTGAAATCATGCCGTCGCGTTTTTTTCGTCGGTGATACGAGACATTCTTCTAGCATAAATCAGCGTTGATTTGGAAAGATCGCGTTTTTGATACTTGAGTTTAACGGTTCGCATGTTGGGAAGAAAATCTGAAAAATTATTAATACGCAAGTTTTTTTTAGTTAAAATTTTAGTGTCTTAGTAAAATTGGAGTTTTATTTATTTTCAGTTGCGATTATAATTATGGCTTTTATACAAAAATGCATAACCCTATGGGATTCCTATTAGATTCCAAAAGATTCCCATTTGACGCTGACGTATTTACATAGGACTGTTGAAGTACCATCTGTATACCTTAAAAATGATGAATAATTCAAGTCTTTCGGATCGAATTATTCGTTAAAATAAAACTATTTTAATTAGTTATGACACACAATTATCATTTTTCGAAATCTGGTTATGAAATCAGTTTAAATTTCAATTATTAAAAAATCGAAAGTTTTACCATTCCAAAATAGTAGAGAATTTCCGCTATTAATCAGCCGCCTATTTCTTCTAATAAATTAATAACTGATGTTTACAATATACTTCTTGAGAATTCAAAAATTACCAATGAATTCGAATTAATAATAATTTTTCACTATTTGAGTAGTAAAAAAATGACTGAATAATTGGTGATTTTTCACTTTTTAGGGCTAATTAATTAGTAGATTTCCACGATTTGGAAAGAGTTCTGACTGTTTTAACCATTTTTATGAACAATTTTCGACTTTTCCAAAACTATTAGTAAGTAGTAAAAGAGAATCTCTCCACAAGTTTCCTCATATCCCTATCCTGTATTACGATATCTGAAAATTCACAGAAGTGGATCAATATTCTGTTTCTAGAACCTCCAAAACACCCCAGAACTTCACCGCACTCCAACAGCTTCCGGATTCGCAAGCCATCGAAGATGATCTCGCCCACGAGATAGCCCGCAATCCCTGGTACATATTTCGGAGACAAGGAGTAAACACTTTTAACTCTTTGCGACTCGGGACCAGCTCGTTCGTTCACGTCGGGGTAAGTCGCGACTTATTCTCTTTTTGCCCGTTCCTACGCTGTTTCTGCAGCTCGTGTTTGCGCGATGCATTCCTTCGTCACTTCGCCCCGGTATATAACCCGCTGCGGGGGATCCCCTCGTTGGATCAAAATATTGGTCCGATGTCATTAATATTCTTGCATTTCAATGCTATCGTCAGCAAGATGAATCGGTCTCCGATGAATTGATAACGCTCACCCAAAACTGGCCCATCAATATCGCGATTTCTTTTTTTTTTTCGGGTCCGTAAAAAAGTTCGCCTCGATAAGGCCCCGGACGGATCCGGATCTTATCGACCGCATCGATTCCGAGCATTCGATTTTTCGATGCGTTTATTGGAAGGATTTCGATCGGTTCGATTAGAACGTTTGATCAATCGTCGGATCCGCGGAAATATTGGTTTGCGCCAAATAGATAAAAATCGTTATCGCTGTTGTTATTCCGAATTAATCCGCTGTGTACCTTGAAGACGTGCATTTATCGGGTTTGTAAGGTCCTGAGAGTATTTTCAAAAGGTAGGTAGTAGAATTCTCTACTGTTTATTTTATGTTATTTTTCTGCGTCGAGCTCCTTAATAATAACGAAGGTTCTTTATGTAGAGTATTTGCAGCTGAATTGAATTGTAGTGTCTGGTAACTTCCATATTTCACTTCATTATTCATTATTTGTTTGGGTTTTTTTTAAGTGGTAGATAAATAAAGTTCATTTATTTCTAAGGATACTTCAATTCAAGATTTAAACCCACCAAAAAACCACATTGTAGTAACATTACCGAAACGAATTGGTGTTAGAATACAACACTTTAGATAAAAAGAAGCAAAGTACTATGAAATCGATCTTTAACCTGCGGAAAACGACATACAGGGCAAGACGTGCACATGAATTTCATTAACCGTTCAAAGCGTTTAGATTACATGTCCGGAAACTTCAGTCCAGTTGACGTTTCTATTTACCGTTCAAAAAAACTTCGAGCCTATCATAAACTACCAAAGTCTTATACCATAAACGTGAATGAAAATAGCTTTTTCGGTAAGCATTTGTCGGTAGGGTATCCTAGAAAGATGAACAGGACACAGATTCCCGGTTTTCCGGTATCGAAAGGTATAAAATTTATGATTGGCTTCCGCAGAAAAAAATCAGTTGAATGTTTCCCACTTCTTTTGTAGTTTTCAGATACAATGGATCAAAGGTAAACGTGGCGAAAGATAAAGTCATCGAATCAACAAGTGTTAATTGATCAAATGTGAATTTACGCTCGTTTTCATCTTGATCCCCGTATTATACACACGATTAAATTTAAGTGGCGAAAAATAATTTTTTCCTAAAGAAGAGGGGTCTTCATTTTTATACATTTTCCGTAGATTTAGTAGAAGTTTTTCAACTTCTGAAGCTTCGGGAAATTTTGTTGCCAAGGACTACGCCAGATTGACAAAACATCCCTTATTGAAATTTCCCTCAACTTAAGGGTTAACTGTAAAATTTCAAGGTTAACCAGCTCAATTTTCAGGGTTTACACTTAAGTTGAGTAATCGACGTAACCCTGGAAGTTGAGAGTTACCCCTCAAGTTAAGGGCAATTTCCGTGAGGGTTGACTTGAACTCCGTAATTGTAATTATTCTCGCAAATAAGTAATTCGAAAAAACAGTTACGTAACGAACTGCCGAGATGCAAGTATAGTCGACGCCCCGATGGACCACACATCCAATATTGTTGTTGGAAGAACGGAACCTTATTCTCGCGGCGTGAGATGTTGTTGCAGAGATGCGAATATTATTGCAACGGTGTCGAAAATCTGCGGTAGGTCTATTAGTAGGGGATCTTCCTCGTTGGCGTGTGTAGGTCACTCGAAAAAGGCGCGTACGTGCAGGCCCCCGCGACAGTATACATATACGAGAGTCGTTATGCGAAGTAGCCCCGCGGGCCCATTAGAAGCTCGCCTTTTCAACGTTCCGAAAAGTAAAAGGCGAAGAACCTTTGGATCCGAGAGAACACGCCGGGAAACAAGAATGTCGCCAACCTTTTAGTATCATTTTACTGAACTTCGGCCGAATAACCGGAATCCGAAATAGCTTGTAACACTCTCATCTGTAACTTGTAACGAATCCCGTGATAAACGCCGAACACGCTTTCCAATTCGCTTAATTTACGGCAGGTGCCTTAATTTATTGCATACTTTTGATAATAATACAATTAACGTCACGAGCTATATCTTTTATTATTTTTTACAACCTTCTGTAGGTTTTTTCGTTCCTTTCGGCGATCGTTTAGTCGATATCCTATTTATCGTATCTGATTTGCCGCGGGAAAATCAGTCAAAGCCGCTAGTTTCTACAACTTCATCGAGTTTTTTTACGTGACTTCTTTAAAAATTAGGTAGAGTCGAGCTTTCTCAGCTGTTATCGCTAGATCGATGGCACGAGTCTTATTTTTCCGAAATGTATCTGTAAGATGAAGTGAGCTATATTCTTCTTCGAGTAAATTTTTATGTACCAACTTTCGGGATACAAATTTCAATCTCGTTTCATCAAAATGAAAAAATATCTGTGAATCATTTTCAAAATGTGATGAGTGAATAATTTTGTCCGAGTTTCCTATCCTAGAGAGACATCTCTACAAAATGTCAATCCACGAAAAAAGGACACCTCGCATCAAATGACAATTATATTTGATGCATCGTTCCGTGCCGTTTCTCTTTCCGCCTAAAAATCGTACGTTGTCGAACCGCATTTTACGGAATCGAAATTTTGATAAGACTTTCCTCAGTTCGCTATGCGATCTCGACTCATTAATTTCCTCACGAAGTACGAATAAGCAATGAATATTCATCAACCATTTCTCTTCCTGCGAAATCGATTTATTGATTCCGAATGTATCTTATCGGCGATTTATATCGTGTGAATTCCACGTTAGTTTTTCATTTTTCCAAAGTGCAGTGTTGTTTATCAGTTAGCGTTGTGGCTGAGACAGTTGGGATTGTATTTTTCTGTGACTTACTTGTCGGGTTATGTTAGCGGTCGCCGTTTCGCGCGGGACGAATTATTGTTTGCGATGGTGGACACGAAAGTCGCGGAAAGAAAATGTGAAAGTCGAGTAAAATAGTTGATGGAGAATTTTGAAAATCTAGTTTGCAGGTCCGGAAATCGTTGTTTTGTTTACGAATTTTTGAATTACAAGAAAAATTTTGGGAATTATAAATTTGCGAAGTTCTTCGGTATTATTCATGATAAAAAACAAAAAACAATTATTCAATGATGCCTCATGAGATTAGTTCAATTTATATGGGACTCCATGAAATTCAGATCAGGCTATACATTTCTGTCAAACTCGAGAGAATTTCCATTGTACCCGTCAATTGAGGGGTACAATGGAAAATTTCCAGAAGAACATTTTGGGAATTTTTAGAATTTTGAAAACATTGAAAATTCGAAAATATTACACATTTTGGGGACTTTGAAAAAATTTATAAATTTTGAAATGTTTGAAGATTAGGATAGTTTGATAATTTCAGTAATCGTGAGAATTTCTTGAATTTTGAAAATTTTAAATATTTTGAGAATTTTAAAAATTTCGAAAATTTCGAAAATTTCGAAAATATTGAAAATTTGGAAAATATAAAAATTTCGAGAATTTCGAAAAATTTTCTACATTTTTTTGTGGTTGAGAATTTGGACATTTGTAAAATTTGGTAAATTTCTATAATCATGAAAAATGTTGAGAATTTTAGAAGTTTAATGAATTTCCAATATTTGGGATATTTTGAGAATTTCTCAAATTTAGGAAATTTTTGAAGCATCGAAAATTTCGAAAATATTAGAACTTTTGAGAATTTTAAAAAATGTTTGAAAATTTTTAATGTTTGAGAATTTGGACATTTTTGAAGTTTCATAAATTCCTATCATTGTGGAAATCACGAGAATTCTTAAAATTAAGTTAGAATGGAAATTTTCACTCGGAGTAAAAATCTTACAAACCATGATTAAGTGAACATTTCACTCATTTTGAGTGAAATGTTCAGAGTGATTTTTCACTCAGCAAAATTATTTTAATTTCATTATGTTTTATTGGAGTAAAATATCACTATAAAATGAGTGAGATTCCACTCATTTCGAGTAAAATTTCCATTCAAACTCGATTTGCAGGACTTTTACTTAAATTGAGTGAATTTCGTACTCAACGAGATTTAAGGAGTAGGAGACAAAAAACGAAAAGTTTCAATGTACATAATTTTCTTTTTGAAAATTGACTAAATTTGATAAACTTATATTCAGTTAAATATCGATAACTCAATCCGCAAAAAAATAATAAACGAATGCCATGTGCTCTTTTTCTGGATTATGCGATTCGTCGCCATAAAAAAGTGCTTAACCAAAGTGCAATATTCCCATCAATATCCGCATAACCAATCGAGTTTCTGAAATACTCTTCGAGCCTAAATATCTGCATAAAATTTACCATAAGACGAATAACGTCACGGATTCGCCGCGTTCGAATAAATGGCGACTTTCCCAATACATGGAGGCATTTTTCTGCCCACACGGGTCGCCCCGTGCGTTCGTTCCCGGTACGATCGACCCAACGGTGTTATATCTTAATGATAAATATTACCGCAAAATTCGCTTCGCGTAGGTATTATAGCAAATCCAGAGCCGAACTTGACCGATTATGTCTCTAAAACTGCAGGATAATAATTTAAAAAGGGATCTGGGACCACACATGATACACGGTGTATCCCGAAATTCGACCTTACCTGCTCAATAGTTTCGTGATCTCTCGGGCTACCCAGGGAAGGAGTTACATTATGCATGGAAGTCCGAGAAAAATATTTGTTTCGCGAACATTCCGCCGATGAATAACCGAAACGCGAACAAAAGGGGAACGTAATTATCAATTTCGCAAGGGCAAAGAGCGTCGGAGAAATTATTTAGACTCTGACAGGCGTTGAGACCCTTTATACGAGCGCGGGCGCGACGTGCCTCGACGACGGTGAAAAAAGGGGAGAAGGAATTAAGTTACGCGGCGTAAAAGTACGTACAACCGCAAAATGATTAAAATGTGCGCCGCGTCGACGTGCTCTTGCCCGCGCGAAAGAGGTTCTGTTATTGTTGAGAGTGGTCTTGCGATACTTATTAGTGAATGGTTAATTAAAACTCGACGAACGCGGGAAAAAAAATTAACAGGAATTCTATAGAGACGAATGAGTTTATTATTTAATGATGAACTCATTATGTAATTTGCGTTCATTTTAATGAATGTTGGGGAAAAACTAGGGCAGGGGAGTGGGGGGGGGGGGGGGTTGAAACATCCCTTGGAATTAAAAAAAAATCAATTGGAGTTTGAATGTGGATACAATCTTGAATTGATGTACGTTGATTTCTGGCAGATTTGATCATCATAAATCCCAAACTTCGAATTTGTCGTGATTCAATTTGAACTTTGAAAATAAAACATTCAAAAAGAAGATTTTTTGGATATTTACATTTAAATTGCGAGAGAAAAAGTTGAAGAATGGGAAAGGTAAGAGGATTTCACTGAAGAATATGAAATATTCATCCTTGCAAACTCTGAAATTTTAGAATTTGACATCAATTTTGGAAATAATAGAGTTAAAAATGACGGTTTTCATAGAATGAACATTTAATTGAGACAGTGAATATTTACTCACAAAAAATGTTTGAATGTTTACTTAAAAATGTAAAAGATACGATATATTTCTAATTTCTTAATTTCAGTTATTTGATGTAAGTTGGAGAAATAAAAAATTTTGAAATTGAAATTTATGAAAAAAAAAAATTACAATTGAAAAATTTTCGAATAAAAAAAATTAACATTTCTTACTCTTGAATCTCAAATAATGTGTGAATTTCGAAATTTCAACAAAATTCAAACTTAAGCAAAATCGGAAAATTTCAAGATTCGATCGAGGTCAAGATCGAGAATATTCTTCGAAGTTGCAAACAACTCTTGAGACCAAATCGTTTCAAAATTTTTAAAAGTATCATAAATTACTCATAAGTTTTCAAAAATGGCAAAAAATTTTCTCAAGGATTTCTCCCAACGGAAAAAATTCTGGTTGAGTCATGGAAATGCATGAAAATTAAAAATTGCGAAAGCACTTTCATCATATGTTTACAATTTTCCAAATTTTCAAAAGATCGTGAATGTTACTGTTGTACAATGTTCTACTGATATATGTTTATACCTGATCCATTATAATACAATACTCATAATAAATATAATACTTAAAGGTGGCGAGGGAATTGAATACCCAAAGCCACCCCCGTAGCTTCGCCACTGCGATCATTACTATAATCGCATCACAGTATTCCCAGTATACTGAACAATTTTGCGCCACATTCAGAAAAGTCAATTACGTCACCCCCGAATTCGCGAAGGAAAACGTATTTCGCGCCGTCCCCAAAACCCAAGAGATACGAAGGGACTGGAATAGCCTGACATTGTTCTATAATATACGCTTTGGGGTAGCAGGTACTCTGGTGAATTCGGGTCCTGACACTTGTCGCCTTCGGTAATTAAGTGCGCGTCTGTCTCGGCCTCCTTTCCACTTTTCTGATCCCCCGATGAAATAAGCAAAGCGCGGGAGAGGAAACGAAAAAAATGTGTTGCGCGTTACGTGAGTGCCTGATCGGGCCCGATAGGGCCCCGGGATCAAACGGCCCGAGCACCTTCCAAAGCTCGATTTTCTGCAGTTGCGATCGTGTTTTACACCGCGCCAATAAAAGTCACCGGATCGTCGTTTGAAATCTTCATCCGTAAACGTTTTTTGCCCCACGGTTCTCAAGAACGACGGGCTCGGTTTTAAAAGCCGTGAAATTTACGGCTCCTGGAATACTTCATAATCGTTGTGGATTTTTCCCGATGAAAAAGTGTATCGGAATGAATGGAAGTGTTTTTGGCGACAACCTGACGGAATTTTAATGAAACCGTGGAGGGGTACGACGGGAGTGGGTTTTAGTCACCGGGGCGCCCGTTAAACCGACCTATTATCATTTGTCGGAAGGCGCTGCACCTTGTCAGGGAAAACTAATTAACGGTGGAGTGGACTACTCCTTTCTTGTGAAAAAAATGATGTTTCTGAATTTATGGCGGTCGCTTTTCGAGAGTTTCTGACCGCGGTTTGACGTCTTGTCATAATGTTTTGACCGACGTTTTCATTGGTTAGTTTGTTCTTTCTTGTAGGAAATTATCATTAATTATGAAGTTAATGGGTTGATGAGTCGGAACATGAAAAGGCATTTTTTGGGAACTTGGAGAATTTTTCATGGGACTCCTGGAGGAATATTGGGTTTCACTAATTTTTTAAACGTTCTTTGTCGGGAATATTAGAATAAGGGTTCGTGCAAAAATTACGTAAGATGTTATAAAGGGGGGGGGGGGAGGGGGGAGCTAAAGAATACATTATGCAATCTTTTATGAATGAAAGGGGGCTTATTGAAAATATTAGCAATAAAAGAATTTATCGAAAAATTTCGAGACTTCTCAGCGATGGTGGACGATACATAAGGGTTTTTTAGTAAGTTTTTGATAATTTTTTCAAATTTGAAAATTGTTAGAGACTTTTGGTATCATTTTTTCGAAGCAATTATCAACATTCGAGGTTTTCTAATTTTTCTGAGAATGAAGAGAAAATTTTTAAATTGTTGGAAATTTACGATGATTTCAGAAAACCGTGTTATCGATTTTGTCAAGATGTTGACCAGAATTTTCCGAGAGTTTCAATTTCATTTGTAAAATTTCTAATTTCAACGAATACAGAAAATTCTGAACAATTTTGAAGAATTTATCAATATTTTCTAGTTTTCATAGAAATTCGTTCCAATTTTCACGTATCTTCGAAGATTTCTCGTTTTATTTTCTTATTAACAATTATTAAAAAATTTCAGAAATTTACAAGCATTTTCGGAAATCACCAAGAATTACAAAAAGTTCCCAATGCATCAAACAATTAGTCAGCAATTCATGAAGCTTCAAAATTGTCAAAAATTCACTATCACTACATTAATTTCCATAATTACAGTAAACATATCTATCAAAATTTAACATTTTCAGACATTTTAACCAATTACTCAGAATGTACATGAATTTTCAGAAATACTTGAATGGGATAAAAAGCGATCATATAAATAAATATATATAATGAATAAAAGAAAAAAGAAGAAAAAAAGAAAAATTGATTATGAAAATTGATTCAAATTGCAGTAAATCCAAAGAGAAAAAAGGATACGAGAATATCAAAGATTGAAATAATATTCCTAATATTCCAGAACTTTGTCGCGTTCAGGACAATTTTCATAAATTTTCAAAAGTTGAACTAGATATTAAAAAAAAAAAAAAAAAATCGATCGGTTATTAATGTTAGGCAAATTGTGTTTACTGCAGACTATAAATTACGCAAGTTTCAATTTTACGTAATATTTAAGGGGGGGAGGGGGGCGTAGTGGGGGTGGTTCAGAAAAATCTTACGGAATCTCACATAGGAGGGAAGGGTGTCGAAAATGCGCATAAAACGTCTTACGTAATTTGTGTACTGAAAGTACGTACTAAGATAACATTCGCACTAAAAAATTATCGTTCTTCTTCAAAGTTTGTGAGATGTTTTCTGAGGAAATCGAATGCATCAATTTAATTCACAAATCATGCACAATCATAAGTTCCCAAAATGTCGCAAATGCTTTCTATAAACTCATAATAACGTAAAAAATTTTCGTACAACTTGATTCCATTTTGAGTACACATACAAGCTTTCTCTCTGTTCTTGCATCTTCGTCTTTTTTCCCTAATCCCAAAACCAGCGAAAGGATTCATAATTCCAAACAAAAATGGAGCAAAACACTGAAACGTGTTTATGAATTTGTCATGCACCAAACAAGCTCACTCCGATAGATAATGAATTATCTCGAGCCGCGGTCGTTATAAACGATACAGAACTGACACCCAGATTCGGACTGTTTGTCACTTCGCCCAACGTTCCCGCGGTCTTTCAATTTCGTGCCGGCTTAATTCCTGTGTGCCTAAGCTTGTTCGGATTTTTTCCTCGACGCCGTGTAATTAATTCATTGACTTTTTAACGTCTCGCTTTCTTGGTTTATTTCGACCGCCGTACTGTTTTAGTGAAATTAATCAACGAAAAACTCGTCCATGAATAATACATGCCCCGGGCTTTCGAAATGAAACACTTTTTTCCCATCGTTCCCATTCTCTTTCACCGAGATTTAGGGAATGAGGAAAATTAATTGCACAACAAGTGAAATTTCACTTAATAGACGACGAGAGCCGTTTATCTACTGACGCAGTTGGGTGCTATCAATTCGGTTCTGGCATTTTTTGCGTCACCATTTCACATAATTTCACTATCACCTATTATGATACATTTTTTTTATCGCTTTGTGGATTTTTGTTTTCAAGAGGGGATTTTAGAATTTGAGTATCGACGTTTCTGGGAACCAGTTGGTATTTGATGCAAAAAAATTGACACGATTTAAAATGTTATTGCAAGTTGCAAAACTTTTCGAAATTTTTGGAGGTACAAAAAAGGTGAATTTTGCGAAGATATTTATTTGTCTGAATCAGCAAACAATGAAACATATTAAAAATACTAAAATCTCTCAGAACTCGTCAAGATACTAAAGAATTTCTCAAACTGAATTCAATTTAATTTTTTCCACAAAATTCAAAGAAAATTCTGCCCAAATCGAAATAAAAATCCCAGGCCACGTTACGTAAAACCAAAATCACGAAACAACACACGGACAAAACTGTTTCTTGAAATGACTATAAATATTTTCAAAAATTCATCGTTGAAGTAAAAAAAGTGCGTTTAACGAACGACCTCGCGAATGTTTGAGATCTAGAAAGACCATGGAATCGCGACAAGTATGCGCGCTGTATGAAAAATATCATCAAGGACGCATTTCCGTTTATTAAAATCTGTATGCATGCGTGGCACGCTGCATATTGCACGGGGCACAGTTAGTCGCTCGTGAATCAAACGGTTATTATAGCCGATGAGAATGAAAGTGAAGTGTACACGGAAAAATTAACATGCCCATAATTACATACTTACAAGAATTATGGCTGTACAGTGAGTTCCTATTTATGTGCTGCAATTGCTTAATTTTTTTCGATTTTTCTCTTCTTGGTACTACATCGTTTATTCAAGCTCCAGTGTTACAGCATGTAAATATACTTATATTTCTTGTGACCAGATGACTTTCATGATTCCACAATTTGTTTTGTTTTTCGGGGCAAGATATGAGTGCTGTTTGTTTGACATGAATTTAAGTTTTCGATAGCTTCAACTGTCTTTGAACAAAACAAAAAAGCAAAAATGTATATTTTCATCGCTTTCGGGATTGTAAACATTGTAAAACATTTCGCTCCAAATTTCGAAATTCAGGTATAAGAGGTTTGAATTCAATAGATTTTAAAAGTTCGTCACGTTGAAATTTGAATGCAAACAAATCGAACATTTCAGCCGGAAAATAAAATTCGAATGTTCGTGGAATGTAAACATTTGGAAATTCAGGAATGTAGTGAATCAAAAACTTGTAAGCATTGGAATTTTTTTCTAAAATCCAATAATTCTTTAATTTTGGCCCTATATTATAAACTTTTTTCGAGGTCAAGAATTTTCCTCTTCTAACAATACGTTCCCCCCCCCCCCCACCTTCCTAATTAATCAAGGTCGGCTAATTAAAACAATCAATTTGAAAATTCGATAAAACTGCCAGGTGTCAGTTCTCACCCTCATTCAGGTCGTGTATTCGTCATCGTCTTAAGGTGTTCATGAAGTGTATACATTAATTTACTTAAAAATCCACGTCAATCATCTTTGAAAAAACCGAGAACGCTCCGAATCGTAGATCCTAAGTACCGTCACCACCACCCCAAGGGTCTCAACCCCGGTACCGTCCCCCGATAACCCCCAGCAAGGAAAACAACCCCCCTCGATTTCTTCCCGTACCCCCGGGATATTCGAAAAAAGGGGGCGCCTTTCCATCGGGTGGGGGAGGTTTTCAGAGGGGTTCCTCGGTGCGTGATGTACTGTACAAAGCGGCGTCGGCGTCGGCGGCGGCGAGGCGTCGTGCGGACGGGGTGGGGGCTCTTTTCCCGCGAGAGAGCCAAAGGCAACCAGGTAAGCGAGATCCGACTAGTGGGGCGACTCTCGCGCGGCCTCCGTAGCCTCGAGACTCGCGCCGTGCCAGCGAGTCTCTCTCAAACCGTGCCCGAGGTCTCGTTGCGTGACAGTTCCGCCGCTGCCACCACCGCCTCCGGAGAGTGTGTTGTTCCGCGTGTGTGTGCCGGGGGGTTGCTCGCCGATCGCCCGAAACCCACCCCGATCGACGACCGCGTTTCTTCGAATATTCCGAAAATCAGCCGATTTTACGCGAGTATCCATTATTGTGCGGGGGGATGATGAGGGGTGGCCCGGTTACCGAGGCACCGCGGGCCCCAGGGCCCTGGGAGAGTGTCACGTGCAACGACTGAAGTGCGAAAATGCTGTGAAAAGTCACGTGGATGTTTTGATTGTGATTCGGGCCCGTTTGACTCAACCCTCTTTTGGACAGTGACGCGCCGGGTACGATCGGCCGGTCGAGGGTGTAGATGAACGGATTTTAAAAGCAGCTACGAAGGCCAGCCCCGACGCAATGCGTCGTCGCTGCTGACGCAACGCGCCTGGATGCGTCTCACTCTAAGCACGTGAGTTTCGGGGATTTTTGGTTTAGGTGATTCTTAAGGGGGTTGTTTCTGTTGGGAAGAGTCTTCAGGGCGGTGGGACCGTGGTTCTGCACGGTATGATGGTACTGTGGGTACTGGAAAGACGTTTGAGGTGTCTTTCGGGTGAATTAGTTAGGGGATGATGGTTTGGTGTCTTTGGATCTTTGGGAAGGTTGCGAAGATGTGAACTTTGGAGGTTCTGTTAGGGTGTCCCTGTTGGAATAGAAGGTGGTTTTTTACTGCCTTGTGTTGGTGCTGTTTTTTTCACATAATTGTTTGGATAGCTCGTCTTTCGTTAGCTTATGTGAAGTAATTATTGATCGGAGGGTGAGAAAAGGGATTTTTTGGGTGAAGCGTTTTGGAGTAGAGTGGCTGATCTTGTAGAGTGAACGGAAATCTGCAGTTGGTCGGAATTTTGTTTCGTTTGGAAGATTTTCGATGCTTCTGTTTATAAATGTTGGGATTCAATTTTTTGAATGGTAAATGTTGAATTATGAGTCAACAGTTATGAATTTTTTAAGTTTTGGAACTCTTAAGTTTTAAAATCGGAACTATTTGATATATTGATATGGAGGTTTTTGTTTTTGGAGTTGGAACTTCAGTTGTTTGAATTTTGCAAATTCTCAATTTTCTAATTGGAATGACAGATGTGAAAATGCCACAATATTTCAAGTTTAGACAAACTTGTGACAAATACTGCAAGTCTTTGAAAACTATTTTAACGACATTTCCTCCAAATTCAAGAATGTTTGTTGATTTTTTCGAGTTTCTTGATATTAGTTCTCATGAATTTTTGAATATCATTCGAAAGTAATTATACTTAAATGTAAGTCATAAAGTTTATCCAAGTTATGATGAATTTCTCGAATTGATCAACAAATAATCGAACTTTTTTAGAAAATGCATTCCACAAGATAATGAAGATTATTGAAAATTACTGAAAATGAAATGTAAAAATAGAAAAATCATAGAATCTTTATCATAACACACAATCCAAAAATATTAGTCCAATTCCATGCAATGGGCCAAAATCGGTACTTTTAATGGAGTCATCATGGAGTAATCCACTTCAATCTTTCATTAGGTACCGCCGCTTAATGGATTGCGATAAGATAGTATTCCTTAAAGAATCCATCGTACCCAATGGTCGATTCTCAGGTAGAGAGACTTGATTTAACCAGAGTTCTTTCAAATAGGAGTATCACTGTGACACTCTAAAATGCAATAGTTCTCGATTGAATATTTGTACCGGACAATAGACTTTTGGAGACGATCCATTAAAATTGAATCAGAGTTCAAAAATTGAACACTTAATTCTAAAAAAGATTCTACAAAAGATCAGTCTATTTCGATTTCATTCATAGATGAGTCTGGTTCTCTCAATACATAGGGAAATCCATTAAAATCTCCTGTTAAATAGCATTGGTCAATAAGTCGCCCCATTCATTAGATCTCTACCTATTTTTTCAAAGAATTAATCGTATTCAAAAGATTCGGTCAAAAACCATTGAATTTCAATAGGATCACAATTTTATACCGACCTGAAAGCAACGGGTTTTAATTATATCTTTGCACTGAGTCTGACTCTTGGATACGATTCATTATTAAAGAACTACTTATATCCATAAGCGACTACTTTTTTAATGATATTAAACAAAGAACTTGAGTTAATCGCTCAATCAAACCCGATTGAATTGAAAAAATTTACACACTGAGTAATCGAATCAAATGAATCTTTTCAGTAAACGTTGTATTGTTAGTGTTTACATATTTTCAAAGAGACTCGTTTGAAATACTAACTCTTCATGTGGGCGAATATTTTTCTTTTTCTTTTGATAAACTTCAAAATAACGTGTTATAAATAAGAATTCGTATTATTTTGTTCGAGATAACGCGAAATAGCTATTTATGGATTTATTTTTTAGATTCTTTAGTGAATTTAAGAAAATATCCATAATGATATGAAAATTTTGATGATAATTTAGAAAAACTGAAGGATTTTTTACTATTAAATTACGCTACCTTGATTTTCCAATAAAATTCCGTCACGTTAACAAAATAAACTTCACTTAATTTTTCCCCGTCGCTTGAAATCGGGAATCGTAACATTGAAGGTTGATTTATTAGCGTTTTTCAATATTACAAATGCCTAACGTCATGGTACAATTTATTTCATTTTATTTCATCTATAAAAACTTCGAGTATTGCAATCATAAACTTCCGTTACAAAAACCAAAACTAGAAGTCCATTCTCTTTCCATAAACATCCAAAATGATCAATCAGGAAAATACTATCACGATTTGTTATTGCTCAAATATTTTTTTACACTTGTATCGACACCGCTAAACAAAATAGAAAACTTGAGGCTTGAACTTCCATTAATATACTGAATTTTTTAAGTAATTGAGTACCATATGTTCACACTCGGGTAAATATTTTGACTCCCTGAACAAGCATTTACATTGGGATGTTTGGATGTTCTCCAAACCTTTGTATGACCTTCGTGAGAATGGAATTAGAAAACATGCATAGATCATGCGGCGTGACTTTCAAAGTTGCAGGTATAATTTTGGGGTACTCGGGGAAAATTCGGGCAACCTGACTTTGAAAAATTTTACGCTTGGTAGGTTGGGTTTGGGGATTTTCTTTTATTCCTTTGATACCGGCAGTTTCGTCCGAACAGTTTTTTTTTTTTTTTTGGTTGGGCTTGAACCAATTTTTTAGAATTTTTCTGAAGTTGATGAATCGAAGCCAGTACAAAATTTTTGAATCATTATCATTACGAAATTCTTTAACTTGCGAAGTTTTTTTCTAAAGTACTTAAACCAATAACAAAAATTTTTTAAGCAATATATTTGTAGCGAAATATACCATTTTCTAACTCTTCTGAAACTCTGGTGTTATAAAATGACTTCAAAATATTTTTCTACTTAATAATTGTGTTGAAAGTTGTCACTGAATAATGAAAAGCGAAAAGCCCCCTGAAAACGACTTCATTTCCGAGAGCAATTCGTTTACAAATCACCCACCACCCAAGTATTCGAAAAAGCTCTGAAACAAAGAGTCCTCGCCCCGTGTGAAACACGCTCATTTGCATGTGGGTGTACAAACCTCGGGCCCTCGTGCGTGCGAATATTCTCCCCCCGACCCCCTCGGGCTCTCGGGTTTCTTTTTTTATTTTCTTTTTTTATTTTCGGGTGGCAAATACGCACGCGACGCCGGTGGTGAATGATCTCGCGCTCCTGGAGCTCCGAACACGTATGATCGGGAGCGACATCCGATCTGGATCACGTTCTCCTTTCATGACTCGCGTCGTCTAACGGGGAACCAGATGCGACAAGCAATTTTGCTACTTTATACCCCCTACTCTGGCCTATTTTCTCTTTTGACTCGAAATTTCCGAATTCACTCAAAAGCTCAAGAAAAATCGTGTTTTGACACGATTTTTGTTTTGACACAGTAACTGGATTGAAAACACAAATATCGATTTAATCTTGGAATGAATGGATTCTGTCAAATCGTCATTGTAAAGCCAAAAATTTTCACTCGAGATTTTTTGCAAAAAAATTTTAAGCTCAATTATTTTTACGAGGTTATCATTTTTACTACTATATCGGTTTATTTTAAGAATATATGATCGTCTGATTTCTCATTCTCGAATAATACAATTGTGGCAAATACCTCAAAAAACTTTTCAAATATTAATTCATTTTAGATTATTCATCACTATTAATTATTCATAATTTTAGAAATGCATGAAAAATCATAAATTCATAATAAAAAATAACGAATTTCATATAATTCCGTCTGAATTCGATATTTTTCCAATCTCCGTTTTCCAATAAAAATTCAGTAGTTAATAAAGTTTCCAAGTGAGTGAAGTAAATTCTTTTTTTCCATCATTTCATCTGAATTCGATATTTTTCCAATCTTTATTTTCTAATCAAAGTTCAAAAGTTAATAAAGTTTTCAAATGAGTGAAAATATTTTTTTATCTTTCATCATTCCATCATCTGAATTCGATATTTTTCCAATATTAATTTTCCAATTCAAATTCAAAAGTTAATGAAGTTTCCAAATAAGTGGAACTACATTCTTATTTTTATCATTCCATCTGAATTCGATGTTTTTCCTATCTCCTCCATTTTGCAATACAAAGTCAGGACTTAATGAAATTTCTAAATTAGTGAAAAAGAATTCTTTCCTGTTGTTGTGTATAAATCAACCTGATCCTTGTTCACTTGCCTGCTCCCTTTTTTATCAGTAACGGCGTATTATTGGAGCCGTTGATTTTTTCCCTCCCTCCACGGGGGCCCCATGGATAATTAAGTGGGTCCGTTTCCCGGGAACACCGAAATCCTTTTGTCAAATCAAGATTCTAGTTTCGTCGGAAGGACGCAATTAACGGCGGATTTCGTATTTTCATTTGCTAGCCGTTCACGTAACGGTGCGCGCGGTCACGAACTAGGGTCCGGGGTGTTATCTCGGTCGATCCCCCGTCGAGCGGAATCTACGCGAAAAAGGAATAGGCGCCATTTTTCGTAACGACTGCGCTTAATCCAACGGACAAAAAGGGCCTTGTGTACTTAGCTTGGTTAGAATCATTGTTCCCCGCTGGTTTTTTTTTCGGGCCCCCTCAACCCTATCTCTCTAATCCCGTTTTCTCAATGGGATTTCGTCGCCACTTTTTCAATGGGGTGCGCTTGGAAAGTCGACTTGGATGAATTTCATTTCTACCAACTTTTGCGGTTGATTGTACATATTTGGACCAGTTTAAAAATCGTTTTTGGTTGGTGTTACTTATTCTGCTCTAAGTTAATTTTTTTATTATTGGGATAAGGTTGTTTTTTGTTTAACGGGATTTGAAACGCTAATTAGTTATTCGATCGTATTGATTATCTAATCAGGGAAGTTGTCAGCAATGATAAGATGGCGAGGTCTAGTGATGTGTGATTAAGATTTCATGGATTTTGTTTTGTTTTGTTTATTTGAACGTAATCTAGTATGAAGATGGGAATTGTGAATCATAGTTGACAAATATGGATGGAAAAAAATGATTTTAAGTCATGAAGACAAATTTTGAGTCATGCGAATTTTGAAGAATTTAATGTGATTCAAATTTACTATAAATATCTATCTCAATTTGTAAATCAATTCTTGAGCATTCTTGTGTTAGCTGTGTTAGTTTGTGTTTCCGGTTTTTTGTGGTTCTACAATAGAAGTCTAAAACAAAGTTACAACAAATAAAATTCGTATCGAAATTGCGTACATGTTATGAAATTTAACAACTCTCAAACGTTAGAATGTAAGATTCTAATCGAACGAATTTTAATGGTCCTAAAAATTTCTTAATATGTATCTAGCTCCAAATCATTTTATCAGAATGAAATTTATGTTCTCAAAGTCGAATCTTCGAACTTTTTAAAAAAAGTAGCTCAAAAAATTTAAATTATCATCGATGTAGGATGTCAGATATCAATTTCATACAATTATATATTCACCCAAATTTTTACAGAATAGTTGAAAAAATTGTCTTTTATTCTCCATGCTTTTTTATAATTCGTTGTGGTCGACTCCAAAAATTTTAAGTCTATTCAAGTGAAGATTTAATGTTGTTTCGTTAACGAACTCCACTCAATAAAAAAAAGGAAGATTTAATCGGTCTACAAAGAATTCAAAATTCTGGAATTCGTGTATGCAAATGAAAAAACACATTCACTAAAAAATAAATTCCGAAAATTCCTATATACATAGTTTCAAAGTCGTTCTCTACCTCCCCCCTAAAAACTGATAGTCAAACTTGACCCAAAACATTATTAAAAAAAAAAAAAAACTGTATTTTTTCCTCAAATATATAACTCTATTCCATTTGTTTCCTCGCAGTTACATGCCTGAAACGTGACGAAACCGACCTAGTTGACGATCCGAACGCACCCCTTACACGCGAAATTCGGGACGGATTTATCGCTTGGCCAAAGTCGGCTACACGATAGCGTACACAATTTATCAATATTGAAACAAAATCTCCGACTCGCGATAAGGATAATTTTCGTGTTTTTCGGGAGGATTACACTTGTATATGGAGGTGTGACGGACCGTTAGGTTCGACAAATATTAGAAAGTACTCTGTTTTGACGTTAGATCATCTCGGGGAAACACGTGTTTGTGGAATATTTTGCTACCGGTGTTTTTTATCAGGGTCTATTGCGCTTGTCAGTTAGGAAATCGGAGGATTCATTCGAGATAACACGGCATATTTCAGATAAGGGAAGGCGCATTTAAAATACGGTAAAGCGATCGAGGGACTTTTTTGAGGCAAAGAAAACGTTTTTTGCACGTCTGATCATAGCCGAGAGGATTTTTTCGGATTATCACGAAATATTATCTACATTACGAAATTGCCCTTCTTCTTCATGAAGACGTCGATTTAAGTAGGTGCCGAAGGATAAATTTCAATTTCCCTGCTATCACAGGGCACGGCAATCACGAACTCCGCGTTAAAGTAATCGTCGGAAATTTATTATTCAATATCGTAGCTCACATTCGCGTATATCCCCTCCCCCCTCCCACGAATACCTCCTCCACCCCCATCACCAACACGTTTCGAGATCGCAGTAACTTGCTCATATTTGGAAAAGAATATTTATTGTTCGATTATCATACATTAAAAAAGCTACAAAACAAGGCACCGTCCGGGGATTATGGCTTTTTACCGATTTTATTGACAGCTCTCGAGGCGCGCTTAATACTAATCATTCGTATGATACTGCAGAGCGTGTATTGCGCAACAAACTTACATAAACCTTGCTAACCATGATTTCTCTTTAAAAAATGCAAAATTCTTCTATGTGCCGAGCGTTCTCTAAGGAATCCGCGTTAATGGGTGGCCTCGGGATTTGCATGCCTCAAAATTGGATTCCGAAAATTCGGAATGTTTTTGGCAGAATTTTAGAAATTGGAGCCATCTGATTTTATTTACCGAGATTCGTGTCTTGGGAGTCTTGTGATTTTTTTTAATTTCTATTTTGAGTTGATTTAGAATCGATCGTGTACAGATTTTGTTCGGAATGTATTTCAATTTTTTGTCATAAGAAATTTCAGACTCGATCGTCTGAAGAAATTTCGTCTTATAGAGAAAATACGAAAAATACTGTGTGATCTGAATGATTATTGTATAATTCGTTTTTTATTCACGGTATAAAAAGAGTAAAGGAAAATTAATTCGTGTTACTTGATTTTTACATCAAGTTGAGAGAAGTGAGTAAACATTTTTTGCGAATCAAAATTATAAGATTTGAAAAACTGTTCACTTCTCCGAATCGAAAAATGCATATACTCCCTAAATTTAAATTTAGCACCATGTAAATTTCTTAATGATTTAGTATTGATGCAGTTTCTGGAATTTTTTTAATTTTTCGAAATTTCAAAAATTAACATTAGCTGGATTCTAGAAATTTAAAAATTTTGAAATTATAAAAATTTGACAAATCAGGAGACTGTTGCACATTTTAGAATTTTGATGAATCTCGAGAATTCTAAAAATTTGGAATATTTACAAAAGATCCTAATTGTTCTGGAAAATGGTGAAAATTTACAATTTTTGAAACAAAAAATTACGAAAGTTCAGAAAAATGAGTGAATATGTTGATAAATTTGAAAACTTTGGCGAGGCATTTTTGAAAATTCCCAGAAACTTCGAGACTCTCGAAAATGTGTGTAACTTCGAAAATTCTAGAATCCAGCGAATGTTCGTCTTCAAAATTTAAAAAAATTGAGAAAATTTCAGAAACTTCATCATTTAAAAATAAAATGTGGAACATTTTGAGACTTTTTGTAATTTTGAAAATGTTGAAGTTCCAGAAAATCCTTAGAATTTTTGAAACTCCAAAAATGATGGTAATTTCAAGCATTGTTAAACTTTCCGAAAATTAGGAAAAACTTGCAAATTTTCATAACTTTATAAAAATTTGAAATTTCGACGTTTTGAAAAATTGAGGCATATACGAAAGTTTTTTCAGGAATTAGGCATGCTCAATTCCCGAAAAAATTCCAAATCATTTAGGAATTTTACTCATTTTGAGTGAAATTCTCACTACATTTCGACTTGCAGGATTTGTATTCAAGTTAATATTCACTCGAAGAAATTCAGAGAGTAACTTCAATTTGCTTACCTATTCAATTGTCCACGTAGGAGAGAATAATTTTTCAAAAAATCAAGTAAACGTTGCCAAATTTCCAAAAAAACCGAAATACATAATTCCTAATATTTCGATTCCGTATTCTGTTGGTCGCCCTGGAAAAGTGGCCGCGTCGAGTGCGCGCACGTGACATTTCGCGATGGGAAACAAGCCATCGGCTACGTATGCGCAAATAATGTAAACCCTGAGGAGCATGTGCTAATATAATGGGCAAGCGAACACAAGAAAGATTTTACCCGTTGGTACGTTTCGCAGAAGCCAACAGATTTTTTTCGCGGCGCGGAAAAGAGGAAGAGGGGCGTGATTTCGTTAGCCGCGCAAATGGCTTTCCACCGCAGTCGAAATTAACCCGATAATTACTCCGATGATTGGGGAATTAATTCGTTGGGCGATGCTAAGTGCGCGTACTTAGTACGGCGCTACAAGTACTAATGGAGCAATCCCATTAAGAAACAAGGTTACGATAATGTCATTACCTGACTCGTGTCGCTACTTGATATCGAGCCCCGGCGTCTAAGGCTTCGCTTTTCGCCAGCTTTGGGGAAAATTCTCGAGAAAACTCAAGGTTTTTTCGCAGACAGGAGCAGACACGTGAATTAAAAAGTTTGTGTTGATAATGCGCGCGAATAATGATTTAACGGATGAATTATGACACAACAGTATTCGAATTCGCAACTGTATTTTGCATTCTGGATTGAGTAATTGATTATCGGCTGAGAATAAGACAATCAAGGATCGAAAAAATGTAAAAATGTTGGGCGAATAGTCGTTACTATCATGAATAGTGAAATTTCGTCTTATTTGATCTCAATGTAAGAATGAAATATTTTCTAATGGACGAAACGACGAAAAAAAAACTCGGATCTGCATAAATTTGGGGCTAAGATTTTCAGGTCAATCAATCCTTGATTAGTTTATTGAACACGGCGAAAGGAGAGAAAAAAACGACTGCTCGCGCTTTATCTATCCGGAAATTCCACTTGCGGCGGGGCGATATGCTCAGCGCTCGATCAAGTGTTGAAAGACACATAAAAGCGGGATCTGTGAGAAATCGTTTCGCCAAATAGGCCATTAGGGAACGGAGCGAATACGTAAATGCGGACGACAAAGCCGCGTCCTCGGGACCCCTCTTATCTCCGGCGAAATAAATGATTGAATCGGGCGGGAGTCATTAACACGCGGCCTCACGTGATCGAGAGCGCCTCGATTTTTGTGCGAACGATTTCGGCAGGTAAAGCCGCTACTCTGGGTGGGCGCGCACGATTTTTGTTTCCGAGCTCGCATTAAATTGAAGCGAGGTTAGCACGCTTACGCAATCATTTAGTGCGTCGCATAAATATCGTGCCTCTACGAATTCGCGTTTTTTGGGCAGAGGCGGATACGGACAGAAGTTTGAGAATTGTTGGAGCATTTTTGGAATTTGGAAACAATTCGGAAATTGGCGGAAATTTTTCGATTTTCAGAAAAATTAGGGAATTGTTAGGGAGTTTTTAGAATGAAGAATCCAAATTTGTTTTTTTATTTTTCTTTTGGCAAATGTTTTGCTTCGTTGCTTATTTCCCACGCTCCTGGGTAACGATTTTTTTTCTTTGTCTCGCTCTTCGAAGAATTTGATGATAAATACCCTCAAAGTTTGCCTACGGAGGTGTCAGGTCGTGGAAAAGTTCTATCCGCGCCGCGCACGTGCTAATTGAAGGCCCATTACCGTTATCGTCGTCCGCGAATTTCTTTCTCGTTCCCTCCGACAAAGCGCCGAAATTGGTGTTTTTTTCTTCGCACATCGATTGGTAATATTTCTATTTGCCGAAAAGAAAGTTTTCTGAGCCCCGAGAGTTGTTTATTTTCAGCGAACCCTTGGCAAAAAAAAGAGATTCCAAAAGAATGATTTATCGAGCGTTTATTAACTTTATTTTATGTCATACGTAAAAGCCTCATTGTGAACGTGAGAATTCCGATGTAAATGTCATTGAATAATAAGTACTTCGGTTAATAATCTTTGATACATTGAGATTAAGTCTATCAGCATAACAACGGGACATTCTTGAGCGTATTGAAATCAGATAATTAATTTCACTGCACGTTCGATTCCAAAGTTCCTCATTCACGGTTTCGATCAAAATAATCCTAACTTCGTTTAACTTCTCTTTCATGTAATCAATCTGGGGATTAAGCGAGTTTGGAATTTGCGAGGTTCGCTGACTCGGGTTCGGCCAAATTATTGAGGTTTTTGATAGTTCTGAGTCTTCGAACCAGGAAAACATTCGAATTTAAGGTTTTTTTGTCAGTCAATATGATATAAGTGTAAAATTATATTTTTGGAGAATTTGAAATTATTCGTGATTTTTTTTATCATTTCGAAATTCATAAGCTTGGATGTTTCAAAAATTTCAAATTATCACCAAACTTCCGGTAAATTGTTTTGAAAATTACTGCAATGAAGAATTCCACTATTTATTAAAGATTTCGAGATTCATGACGCTTCTAGAAATTTCGGAAATTTTTAACGTTTTTTAGAATAAGTCGCAAATTCGTCCTTAATTTGTTCAAGTTTTCAATGATTTTTCGAAGTTTCAGATACTTTTTTTAGTGAGTTTCATGGAGGTTTTTTAATGATTAGAGCATTGTTCATTGTTCCTTAGAATTTTCGTGAATTGATTTAAATAATATAATTACGAAATTCACAGTTTTTTATACTCTCTCAAATTTTCTACCAATCTCGGAGTAAGTGTTTTGGAATATTTGTATGGAATTCCAAAAATGTTATTTCTTATTATTTCAATTTCCTGTTGGTTCCATACGATTTTTTTTTTGAAGTTTTCAAAATTTACGAAATCTAGTGATGGAGAAAAATTTGATAAACTTTGAAGGATTTTAAAGTATTTTGAAAAATGTCCAAATAATCTCCAAATAATTCCGTTAATGACATGAAAATATCTAGAATTTTTAAAAATGCTAAGAAATTCCCTCAAATTCAGAAAATTCAGAAAACCATCAATAGTTCTCTCCAAATAAAGTCCCTAGTACAATATTTCGAATTTCCGGAAAATAACCTGACTCCGCCAAGGAAAAAAAATCCGCAAACGTACCTTCAATCAAATTTCGTGAAAATTTCCGGCAATTCCAAAATAAATCACGAGTTGTTCATTTTATGTCTGTCCAGAAATACTGTCATTCTTCGTGACTGCTCGAATTTCATCTTGCGAAATCTAGGCGTCTTTCGCCCCCATGAAACACGAAATTGACGACTTGGATTCGTAATACACATATCTGCAAGCACAGCCGTAACCAGTTCACCTGGGACCTTCTTCTGCATTATAATACTGCGTACAATTGCCGGGAGATTAACTGGTTAACCCAACACCCATTCGGATTACGTTTGATAACGAACAGCTCGCGTTATTTCACCGTGATCGCGGCTGCCTTACTTGTATGTACGATTGGCATTGCCGCTAACTCGCGACTACCGCGCGGTAGCCTGATGGGAGGCAGCCCGAGCACTTTTAGCCCCAAGGCGAAGCCGCTATAAATCGAACATAAGCGAAGTTCTCGCATGCATTTTCAATTATTCGTCCATTTGCGATGGGGGGGAATGTTAATATCGAGATGAATTCATAAAACTTAGATAGAATTAGAAAAATCGGGAAATCCGGTGGGGTTTACATTATTTGGAATTCAGGAAACTTTTGAATGGACATCTTTAGATAAATAAATACGAAAATTGGGATACTGGAAACATAAGAAAATAATGATGACTAGTCAACAATTGGAAAATTCATTTCATCCACAAAGCTAATGAGTTTTCGATGTATTATCAGGGCTTGAGAAGCATTATTACATACCTTCTAATTTCTATAAACAAAAACACATTAATATAACTGCAGAATTATTTTAAAACTCCTAAGTAAATTCTCTATTCAATGTACGTAATTCCCACACCGCTTAACCATAGAATGCACATTCCTTCATCTTTTCAATTCCCAACGTTTCCGCAATCTTTATCGTCACTACCCCAGTTCATTCCTGAACCCTCCGTCAATTTCTCCGCATTCCTTTCGACAGTATGAAGTGCGCCACGAGTAATTTCATTGCCGACGTGAGGAGAAAAGGCGTTTTCGTAGAAAGAGTTTTTCAGGGACTTTTCGCGGCGCGCAAAACGCCTTTTCTGACCCCACGAAGCGGTGTCGAGTTTCTCATTGTCGCCGGGCGTATAAACATTTGCCGTGAATTGTGATTATTTCTGCGACGCGCAACGGTAATGGCCGCGAGTTTCTAAAGCGCGTACGTGTCACGCCCGAAACGAAATGTCCCGGGAACTTACACCCGAAGCAAGTACCGTACAAGACAGTAACAACCGAAGCGAGGTACAACAGGTAGACAAATCATTCGGTCGCGCACCTGCTAGTAACGCGGTTTCTGCAGCCTACGGGCTCCTACGCGGGTTAAGGGGTTGATAGGGTGTTGGCATTGCGTTACTATTTCGGGTCATCTTGTTGGGGATTATATTTTTTGAGGCGAATCGTACGTATACTTTTCAGGATTAATGTAATTTTTTTTTTTTTGAATGATATTAGGTAGGTACACATTGCGACAGAATTTACCGAAAATGATGAAGATGCGTATTTTTTTTTGTCGTCGAAATTTTATTTACGTTTTTGATTGAAACATCGGATTTTTGGGTGGATGTACATCATAAATCAAATTTTGTGGTGGATCCATTTTTTCTCACAGTTTACGAATTTTTTCGAGTTTTAGTGAACTTTTTGGATCATTTCGAGGAGTTTTTGAAAAGTAGTTCGAAAATGTTGTAATTTGCTTTGTATTTTTGACAGTGATGAATAATGTCTTGGCATTTTTTAAAATATTTCAAGTTCTAATTCACTGGAGGTTTCTAAAATTTGAAATCTTTTTATAATTTTTGAAACGATTTTATTACTTTTGAGAAAATCTTAAGCGATTTGAAATGATTTAAAAATTTTTTTTAATGGATGCCCGAGTTATTAAAAGTATTTAAGAATTTTATTTATTAGAAAAATATTCGAAATTAGTACTCGTATTCCTGTATTAATTCGTGGTCACTTTGGATACGAGAGACATCAAACAATAATTAGAAAATTTATTCACGGTCAAAACGAAATTCCCTGACAGTAATTTCAGATTTTTCTAGTTTTCCACACACCCCACATCCCTGCCTCTATCTACCCCATTCCGCAACCAAAAAAAAAAAAAAAAACAACCAATTCGCGTTTCTCAGTCTCGAACATCAGCAAGAAATTACCGAGATCGCGAACCAGCCTTATCAGAAGAGATAACAATGATTTACAGATTTCGTAACGCCCGAGATAATAAAAGCCGAGCCGAAGAAAACATCTTCGCGAAATCGTTCGTGGTTGACGAATCGCTGGAAGTCGCCCCGTCATCGGCTCGTTCTCTCGTCGGAGCGTTATTATTCCATTACCTCGAACCAGTGCGATAAATAATAACAATGCGTGCGCGCAGCATATGCGGTCTGGTTCTTGGACGCATCCCAGGAAGGCGACATTAAAAGTGCAATAGCCCAGGCCGCGATTCGGTTAATGACCGTCGAGCGATGGACCTTTTGGCTCCGATTTGCGGCGTACGAGCCCAATAAAACGCGACTCGAAAACACAAATTGAGCGGGGCATTGTCGCTCAAAGATGCCCGTAATTCACGGCCCAACGAGAAATCATGCCCCGGCTCGGGGAAAAGAACGCAAATGGGATAACAATGAAATGCTACTTGGCACGCCGGCGCGCTTTTGCCACCAGCCGAATCAAAAGGAAAACACACGCGCGAGTCTCATTTTCCTCGGCTCTGATGGACTATTTATGTTTCCGGCTCTTTTCGGCGAGTTCCTTTTTTTCGTGCGACATTTTTCGGGGGCGATTTTTATTCTGTCCATGGGGAGTGTCCCGTGATCGAAGGGAGCTTTTTTTACAGATTTTTGGAGAGAATTCAGAATATAGTCGAAATAGGGTTTTGTTATCCAGATCGATTGGACGAGGTGAGGTTTTTGTTGGGAGGATTTTTTTTTTTTTTTTCGTGTGGATCTATATACTGTGATTTTTGGTGGGCATTGTTGGAGTTGTGGGATTTTATACGTAAGTTGTTTTTTTAGATGAATCGTGATGAGAAAAAAGTGCAAGTTTTTGTATCCCTTAAATTTGTTACGTTTGTGAAGCATGATTGACAATTTCGGTAAATATTGTCAACTCACGAAAAATGTACTAAAAGCAACTAGAATTCAGTGTTTACGTAATTATTTGTGCTTTAGAAACTTTTGGACGATTTTTATAAATGTAAGCTAACGACTATGCACTGGAGAAAAAATTCTAAAATTCATGCATATTTTGGATTTTCTCGAAGTTTGTCATTTTTTTTTCAAGTCGGTATTTTAATAATATCGTGAACAAGATTTAAAAATATTCAGATATTTTCGTTAATCTGACAAATGTATCGCCTATATCGTTTCAATAAACTCTAATTATTGATATCTTTTGACGTTCATGGAAATTTATAATATAATAGTATAAGAAAATTTCTGAAAATGTCCCAACAAATTTAAAAATTTTAAATAACTATCAAGAACTGACAGACGCATGAGGACAGAATTTTGCAGTTCAAAAGTTGTGAATTTTTAATGTTTTTGAATTTTTAAAATTTTGGGAATTCTGGAATTTCGGAGTTTGGAAAAATTATGAAGTTCTGAAGTTTTCGAGTTCCGGAAATTTTGAGATTTTGAACTTTTTGAGAATGTCTAAGAATTTTTGAGTCTCGAAAAATTTCAGTCATAAAGTTTTCAAATTGTGAAATTTTCGGAGCTTTGTATATTTTGGAAGTTATGGAATTCGAAAGAGTCATGAAGTTTCGAAGTTTGTAGGACATTTTAGAAGTTACTCAAATTTTGAACTTTGCATAAAATCAAAAAATTCTAAAGTTTCGAAGAAATTCGAAGTCCAAAAGTTGTCAAGTTTCGGAATTTCTCTGGCATTTTTGAAGTTTTCAAGCATAGAAATGACGAAATTTCGGGATTGTGAAGTAAGCATTTCCGCAGACGTTAAAATGCTACTGTATTTCGAAGTTTTGAAGTTGTGATGTTTCGTACCAAGAGTTTCAGAGAATTCCAAAGTTTTAAACAATTGAAAGTTCCAAAATTCTGAAATTGAAAAAAATTTCGATGCTCCGATTGTTTTGAACCTCGCTAATTTTAAAAATTGTCGCATTTCAGTCAAAAAACGAAAAAAATCGATTCCTCCATCCTCAACTGCTTTCATTTCCCCACTGAAAAACTTGCCATCCCAAAAAATATACTCCTGAAATCTCCGCTCTTCCTCATACCATTTCCCACTGCCTTATAATATCCACTTTAACAGTGCACTAAAATTAGTCCCCGATAACTACCGTTTATGAAACGAATCGAATCCCGGTATCTCCGAGTCCACTGATACGCGAAAGTGCACGGGCCACTGGCATGAAAAGACGATCGTTATCGCCGATCGCCGGCATTGACATTAATCGCTTCCATTATCAAGAAGCATAGAAAAAGGGACTTAGCCTATGCAAACGGCTCGTAAATTTCACTAGCTAGAGAACGAGCGATGCAAACAACTCTTTGCTTTGCGAAATTGGAGCGTCGGGAAAAAAAGCACGGCGTTATCGGGCACCGAAAATTCCGTGGGGTGTAACGAGGGCGCCGCTCGCTAAAACTGAGTCGTCGTCGAAGCCGCGTGAATCATGCCCCCGACTCCGATTTTCGGCGACTGCTCGTTATCGTCGTTACACCACGCGTGTTTTCCCGGCAATCACAGTCTTTCTTGTTAAGCTCTCGCTATCGGTCATTTCTCGCTTCAGCTCGGAAGAATTCGATCGGTTTGTTAAATCAGTGGGATCATTGATATGATTATGGAGAAATCAGTGTTCATCGAATTAATTTTGTTTTCAATTTTGTTGTTTTTCATTTTATGGAAATTGTTTGTACGGGACGCGTATCCAGAAAAATTTTTCTGATAACGAGAGTTTTTTTTAATGAGATTATTTTCTTGAGCTTTCGGTATTCTTCAGAATCATCGAATGACTCCAATTATAAATGTAACGCACAAACTAACCTTTCACATTAGAAAAGGAACAGCATACGCGAAACTACACACATAAACTTCGTCAACTTCCCCCAAAGTCACTCCCCAAATCAATGTCATTGCAAAGTCATTGATTAGGGGATGGCAAAACCATCAAACCACTCTGACTGCACCATTGAACCCCTTCACCAACGCAGTTTGCCTCTCTCCTCACGAAAACCATCAATACCTCCCATCCCACGTGAACAAAATCGATCAAATACAACTTCTGTCATCATTAATGTCTCGTAAAGGTAAAAAGGGTGATTAAGTTGAAGCATATTACTCGCAAACCCGATGCGCGGAAAAAGGAGTAACAGAAAAAAAGAAGACGCGAAAAAACAGTGGAAGAAATACGAAGAGAGAGAAAAAAGGGGACGAAGGGAAGCCGAGTAATTGCCCATTGCGCGCTGGTTCAATTAAAAAGTCAATCAGCCAACGGCTCCTTGGTCTTCTGGTGACGCAAAACACCTTTCTTGTTCCCGATCCGTTTATGCCGCGCAGGAAAACAATTTTTTTCCCACTGTCCGCCCAAACGCAGTCGCTTTCTTTTTCCCGAGAATTTGGGCTTTAATTAAAAAATGGCCCGCCGAAAATCCGGGCTCGGAATAAAAAAGCCATTAAAGGTTTATTGATCCTAAAGTTCCCTTAGCGTCGCGGGGGTGGGGGGTTGGAAAAAAGCACGGGGCGCCTTAGAAGAAGGACGAAAATGAGTTAACGACGCGCGTTGTTGTAATTTGATTTATCAAAGCGCGCTTCATTACGAGTCATTTAAGGACATTTCTCGGAACGTCGGGGCATAAATCGGTTGAAACAATGATGTTGCCTACACGGGGCCCGCATTAACGGTCGGCGCAGCAGGAAATTAGAAGGATTTACTGAAGGGACCAGAACGGCGTAAATCTTTCACTCAACTCCTGTTTGTTCCACACTTAACAATCGCGTAAATTGGAAAGAACGACTCTGTCCTATCGTGGACTGAGCCATATAGAACCGCGACCCAATAAAACACGAAAGAGCGAAAGGTTTTTAAGCTCCGGCATTTTTTAACGCTGATTGTATTGAAATGTTAGTTCCAGTCGGTTTATTGTTATTGTGTACAGGTGCAATAAATAAGGTTTCATTAATGTCGTTGTTCACGGGAGTTGGGGGGGGGGGGGGGGTTTGGGAGGTTACGGGGGGGCAGTTTTGGTAGGAACGTTTCAAGGAGTTAAGGGGGTGCAGTTTTGTTAGATACTTTTCAAGGCAGTTGACAATGTGCATGATGGGAATAGTGTCGAAACTTTTCGTAACTTGGGATTTTGTAATTTTCAGATTTTCTGGAATTTGTACAATGCTTGACATTTCTGTAATTCCAGAAATTTTCGAAATTTTGAAAACCTCCCGAATTTCTTATATTTATAAAATTTGCAGAAGTTTTGAAATGTTTGACATTTGCTTTGATTTGACAAAATTTTTTAGATGCTTCCAATTTTCCAAAATGTGTAGAATGGAAGATTTTGCTGAATTCTCAGAATTTCACAGTTATCAAAATTTTCAACATTCTTATAAATTTTTGGAGTTTTCGAAACGTCTACATCTCCAAATTTTTTGAAATATATTTACACAGCTTTCTTGAATTTTGTAGTTTGTTCGATTTTACGAATTTTTTAGAATGCTTGAAAACGGCATGATTCTTTAAATTTTTCGAAGTTTCAGGACTTTCAACATTTAAACAACAATCAAAATTTTCGGAATTCTTTGGAACTCCGAAAATCTCAGAATTCCCAAAATTTTCTAGAGTAAAAATTTTCGAAATTTTCTGAACTGGAAGAAATTTCCGAGGTTTTATAACTTTCTGAAATGAAATTCAAAAATTTGATAAATGTTTAAAATTTTAGAGTTATGAAAAGTTTTCCAATTCTTCAAATTTTTGGAATTTATGGAAATTTTGAAATTTTCTGAATTGTGATGGAATATTCTGAATTATTGTAGTTTTCAAAATACCTGAAATTTTTGGAATTACTGAAATTTTCATATAATTATTTTATTTTATAAAATATGTATGACATTTTATATAATAATCAATACACAAAATATGTGGGGAACAGTCATCTTTTTTATGAGAAAATGGAATTTCAATCTTGTGAATTTTTCATTTCAGATAAAAAAATTAAACTTGGAACAATTTTTCTATGCAGGATCAACGAATTTTCGATTTTAGAATTTTTGGTTTCTTGATTTCAACTGATGGTGCAAGATTTTGTCCTTGGAAATCATCCACATGAAAGTATCAAATTTTTGGAAATGTAGAATTTCAATTTTAGGTTCAAAGATTCATATATCAGAACATGCACTCAGAAACTTGAAAATACTATGTATACAAAGCTTAACAATCTGACTTTTGAAATGTCTCTTCTCGAATTAACGATTTTCGAATTGACGAAAATTCAAAATCTTCAAAATGTATATAAACTTGTAAAAACTTTAAAGCTATAAAAATTTCTCAACAACTTTCAAATTCCATAATGAAAACTTCAAAATTCTTCGGAATTCTCGATCCCTCCAAAATTTCAAACCTTCCGAAATTAGCAAAACTTACAAAATTCCGAAACCGAACAACTTCCAATTGCTCCCTAATTTCAGCACTCGCGCAAATTCGTCAAAACAATTCAAAATCCAAAAAACTTCAGAAATTTCCAAAATCTCAAGCTTCCATCCCTCACGTCAATTCGAATATTTTTCTCGGCTCAAAACAAAATTCCCTAACAGTTCCAGGTTTCCCCGGATCATCCAATTTTCCTTAACAATCCCTGTTTTCCCAGCTGCCCATCAACCCTGTCATCCACATCACGAACACGAGTAGTTAGAAATCAAAACATCCTCTCCCGCGACATAACGAAAAACCCTCGAGCCCAAGCACCAGGATCGCGGAACAAAGGGAAACCCGAGCACGCTGATGAATTCAGCATCGCGGAGTAAGTGAATAATAATTCCGCGAGGAGAGTAAAAGGAGGGCAAGCGAGGCGCGGAAGGCGCGTCGACGCATGAATTGATGATCACGGAGGAGTACAGCACGTGTTAACACGATCGCTAATCTGCGACCATTAATTCCTCGTCTAGTTTACCTCATTTTACAACTGACATGTATGTTACCGGTGATATCTCGCGGTAGTTACAAGAATACCAATCGATCTTATCGTTATAAATGAAATCGATTCGCGCACGAAAAGACCCTCGCCTGATAAATACGTTCCATTATATAGATCAAGCACCGAATGCGCGTTCCTTGCATTCCAGGCCTGCCTTTTTTCAATGCAATATTGAATTTATATGCTAATTCGGAGCGAAGGGAATGATGACCTTGAGCGAAGTTTATTGATCGCACCTGGTCAATAAAGGGATCGGGAGCATTGAGTCGCATAAAAACGTCGGGATTGAAAGTAGAGACAAATTACTGCTCGAGATAAGTGGTTTTCGGGAATTTTCGTTGAGCGAAAGTCGAGCAGGGAAAACTGTAGTTGATTGATTGTTGATTTAGTCAAAGCAACGGATCATTCGGGATGTTTAGACAGTCTAGAGTGTTTAGACGTATCGGATGTGAAATTGATTGATTGAAGTACGTTCATTTGCAGTGGAGAATATTGGTAATGAGCAAGAAATGAACAAGGTGCTTCAGAAAAAGCGTTAGATTGGGACTAAGTAGCCCATGTAGGCGCCAATGAAAATGCCGCACAGTTTTTTTTCTGCTCCAAAATTAGTATGGTACGATTTCTCGTTTTTATAATTTTTTTTCCAAGGAATTTTTTAAAATTATCATTATAAGTCTGTTGGTAATTCATACAGTATAGAAATCCTAAGTATATTCAAGATTTTCAGCTTTGAGGGTCAGTTGTAAAAGTTCCTGGGTACAAATTTTCGATTGTTGAAACTTTTAAATTACGAATCGATTTGTACAAATTAATAACTTCTATGTAGTTAAATCGAGTGACAATGAAGTACGAAGCATTATCACCCCCCCCCCCCCTCCTCCTTAAAACATCATAGAAAATCAGAGTTTCGATATCAAAAACTCCTTCGCCCTAGAAATCATCCAACATTATCTTATACCCCCAAACACGCAAACAGTGTGTTTCTTAAATCAAAAAATTTTTCATCCCACCCAACTGCAAGTACAAAACACTCTACTTGCATGAAAAAGGGCTCAAAATACTAGTCTCTTCTCGACTTTTTCCACTCGACAATCATTCAAGTCTCCGCCGTCATTTAGACCGCAAAAACACAATACCAACCCCCGAGAAAAAGTCGGAACGATGAGTCAAATTTCGTACCCCTCTCGACGTCATGATTCAGCTTTTCCGGGCACAATGGCGAGACGATGGATAGATTGCCGCGTTTCAGACTTTTCGAATCCAACAAAACTTCCGGGGCTCATGAATTAAGCATACGAAAAGTGCGTTCTTTTATTCCAAAGACAATCCGGGAAATTCAGCGAATCGATCAATTGCGCCCGTATAATCGCCGGCGCGGCTCCTTCTTTTATCGCGTTTCCGAAACTCCCTTTTCGCCCGTCAATGAACAACGTTATTATTCACGAGCGGACATAAATACTTTCTCTTCGCGTTTCTCGTTACATTGTGCATTTATTGGCTGAAAGAGATGTTATTTTCGCGGGATGCTGATGAATTGTCAAGAGAGGATTTCTAATTTTCGTATTCAACGAGGCTTGCAAAATCGAGGTGCTAATATATTTCTGTGAAAGCTTTTTTGAGTTTCTTGGTTATTTCGGTTTTTTTTTCATTTGTTTATCGTTTGGTATTGTCCTGGGGAAGTGATTTTGTAGTTAGATACGATGTTTTTTAATGGAACGGTCGAAAACCACCCCTGTCGATTTTTATTGTGATTAATTACGAAATGAGAGATTTATTGTGCATGAACTTATAGCTGAATTTGATAAACGTAATTGAAAACCAGCCCCTTTTTTCCCCCAGACAGAAAAAGAGACTGTCCATGCGATTTTTTATGTTTTTTCGTATGAATTACGAGATTATTCTTCTTTATTGTTCGAAAACCCACAGATCGACACATGAAAAATCATAATGTACGAGTTTGAAAATAATAAAAAATTTCTTTTGTATAATTAATAACGAGATACATCAGTGAAAATAAGGTGTGATGTGGCTTTTTCTGACTAGGGGTAGTTTCCGACAATTCAAAAACACATTGTTTTTGTATGATACATAATTTATTTTGATGGAACAAAAAGTTACTTTTTTCACCTCAAAGAGAAGTCAAAACTAGTATACTTAACGTGGATAACGCAAAAAAAATCGTATCGAAATTCTCTGACAAGATAAGATTCAAAAATAGAATTCCGTCCGAACCTGCAAGGTAACTCGATCGCGACCTGATTAAGTAAATACAGAGATCCGATCAAAAACATAATAAAAAGCGTCGCTTCAATTTCTGCTCGAGTAACGCGCTCTTATCACGTTCTCGGAAGAAAGATAATGCACTCCGAATCAGAAGTTTCTCGTAAAACTCGCGATGTCCGTTCTGATCTTTCGGCACATATCTTTGAAGCTGCAACTGCAAGAAATATTTCAGCTGAAAGTTGATAGATCTGAGAATCGTTACTTTTCACGAGTTTGGAATGATTGAGAATGAGTGTATTAGAGAGTGAATTTAATTTTTCAGTCTTTTATTTCGATCTGTTTTACGTAAAATACCTAGATACTGGAGACTGAAAGTATTTGAATTCGATGCAAATTTTCACCATTTGCATTTGTGCTCTCATAAACAAGTTCTAAAAAATTTAGTAGTAAAATGCGAAAAATTTTCCATGAAAAACTGTACTAAAATACATCAAACACTCATAAAAAGTGCACTTTTTGATATATACTCGCAAAACTGGACTGTTATGCACATTTCCACCTTCATAAGGTAATTTTCTCTAATTCAGCTGTATGAATATAAATTACTGAAATTTTAGGAATTATTAAACTTTTGACAGTTTGCAAGATTTTAGTAACTTTTTCAAGTTTTTATGATTTGAAATAATTACAACTAATAGGAATTTTTAGAATTTTGTAATTTTTGAAAAATGCAGTGAATTTTACGGATTCCTAGAATTTTGAGAAACCTAACAATCCGAAAATTCTGGAAAATATCAAAATTTAAAGAATTTGAAAAGTATGTCAGTTTGATAATTTCGAAATATCCGAAAATTCCAAGACTTGAATAATTTTTGTGGATTTGCAGATTCCGAAATTTCACAAAAAAAAGGAGAATTTTGACGATTTCGTCATTTTTATAAATTGCATGAATTTTACGAATTTCAGAAATTTGCATGAGCGTGAAAATGTGTAAAATTTCAAAGAATTCCGAAGAATTATAAAATTCAAAAAATTTCGGAAATATGTTCAGTTTGATAATTTTTGAATTTTTGGACATTTTAAGACTTGAATAATTTTCGTGATTCATAGATTTGAAAATGTTTCAAGAATGAAAGAATTTCTAAAATTTCGTTGTTTTTAAAAATTTCTTGTATTTTACGGATTACGTAAATTTGCAGGAACTTGAGAATGTTGAAAATTACGAAGGATTTCGAAAAATTTTACATTTCGATAATTTTGAAAATCCCTAAAATTCCGTGAATTTCAAAAGTTGGTAGACTTTACAAATTTAAAATATCTGCAGGAACTTGAAAATGTGAAAAATTTGAAAAAATTCATAAAAATTCAAAGATGTTTCCAAATTTGTCCAGTTTGATAATTTTGGAATTTCCGCAAATTTCGAGATTTCAATAATTTCTGTAAATCGGTAGATTACAGTAGACAAACATAAAACACCCCAGCAGTTTTCCGCGAAACCTCCGTAAATGCCCGCGACGTGCTTTCTCGTGTGTAACAAGCTTCCATTATTGAAAGCCCTGTTTACAAATTGAATCCACCCGGAGTCGATCGCCACCCCGGTATCGCTCCGGGAAAACCCATCGTATCCCTCTTCCCCCCATTTCAACCTCCCTCAGATAAAGATCGGCCAGGAAAGAAGGAGGAGGCAACGATGCCATAGCGAGTAGTTTTACTCAAGTTTTCGGGCGCCGGCGTCACCCCCGGCCGTCGCCGGCGAACTTTATTCAGCTGACTTGCCGGGCTTGTTTTGTCCGTAAACCGGGCGATGCGGGGCGTCGAACTCGGGGGAATTTTCCCATCACACGTAACCGATATCGCGGGGATGAAACGCGCCCGAAAAACCGACGCCGCGTAATGGATGAGCTTTACGCCACCAATCGAACACTTGCGGCTTTTATTGTGTATGAGTAAACACGAATGCATGTAGCGACCGAAATTGATGGACGTGGTGTCCGTTCGATATTTATACACTGCCTATAGAAAATATACCACGATATAGTTAAGCTGATGCAGCAACAAGTAATGAGGAACGTGGCGTCCATCGAATATGGACACTGTATCTGTTCAAAAACTGAAAAACCTCAGTATTGTCAGGGAATTTTGTGTCGACCCTGGAAAAATGTTTGAATTCTTGTTGAAAGTAATTTTTGAAGTTTTAAGATTTTTGAGTTTTGACGGATTTGAATGAATGTTCCATTAATGTAAATTTGACATTTTGGAGCTTCGGAAATTTCAAAAGTTCTGAAATTTTTGAATTTTGAATAATTAGGGAGTTACTTAATTTTTGGAAATTTTTAAAGTTTTCAATTCTGAAAGTTTTTGGGACTGCCGAAGAATTTCCATGTTAGGAAAAATTTTCAACTCCGAAAGTTGTAAAATTCTTGAATTTTTGAAGTTTTAGGAATTCTAAAAAACTTGAAATTTCGAAGCCTGGAAGTTTTAAAAGATGAGACATTTGAAGACTTTGGATTTTGACGAATTTGAATAAATGTTGAAGTTCTGTAGTTGTGGAGTAACTAATCTTAAAAAGCAATATACTTGGCGTCCATTTCAAATTAATTCTTAAATGGATCGACGCTTTGTTCGAGCAACTTTTCAAATCCTCCCCTTTTTTTATGTGTTCTACAATAGTTTTGGCGATATAAATGAGTCAAATACGCTTAAAAGCAGATCACTTTTGAATATGGATACCACGTCCATCTCTAAAGATGTCACATTTATCAATTTTCCTCCGATTGGTTGGCTATTCACGGAGCGGTTTTTTCTCCAGAGTTTACGCGTTTCTCACGTACGAGGTATTTTTATACTTTGTCCCGGCGCGGCATCTGATTCATGCGGACTATATAGTTCATTCACAACGACGGGAGAGTTGAGGAGGGTCAGTTGCGGTAGACTAAATATTTAGAGGCGATAGTCATTGTGCGGGGTATCGATTAGTTCGAGGAAAGTAATGTGGGATTTTCAAGGGAGAAATGGAGGTTTTCTCTGGGGGGCGGTACAGGGAGTTTACATTATTTAGCAAGTTACTACTTTGTATCGGTGTCGAGAAGTATAGGGTATGCTGGGCTTCTTCGAGAGCTTTAAGGGAAATTGAGGTCGCGATAAAATTCTTCGAAAAATAATCTAGTCACCTAACAATGAACAATTTTTTTCGTTTCCGCTGGTTTCACACTCAGAGAAATCTTGGAAACCCCAGAGTGAAAAATCAACTCTCAAACTCATCAAAAAATTTTCAAAAGGCATAACTATTGCGATAACATTTTTTAGTCACCTACAATTATTTCCCTGAGTAGTCGTACATTCATACAGTTCTTATCGGAGAACACTTATCCACAAACTGTTATTCTAACATTTTTCTAGTCCTCATTATTCACCCACTCCCGATAGCTCCAACATTTGCTCGATTTCCATCGAGTAGTTATTGACAAAACATCGTCGTCTAGAGAACACAAAGCTTTTTGAATTAATGCGAGTGGCTTTATCCTGAAAATGAAATCCTGTGGGCAAACCTCTCGGGGCATTAATGTCCCTCTCGGTAGAGCGATTGCGTAAGCGCGAGGTCTTGTACGTGAATTTCTAAGACGTCGCGGACGCCGATTGCCACGGCCCCGGGTCTTGGAAACTCTCGGCCACTCGACGCGCACCGTTCCAACGTTCGAGGGTACTTCACGGCATTCTTCGTGGGAAAACCAAACAAACATCTCGAATCTCGAGTCCTGTACGCAACTCGGCTCATGAGATACACTGAAAAAATTATTTTTACGGTTTAGAGATGTCCTCTCGAAGTAAAAGGAAATTCCTTCCAATATTTAACCGGTAGGAGATCCAGTATCGGAAATGATTAATCCTACTCCGTTAATTTGTTTGATAATGAGTCGAAATTCACTCAATTTGAAGACAAATTCTGCAAATATTTTGAGTTACATTTTACTCGGAATGAGTAGAACCCTGCTTGTAAGCGAAATATCGATTTATTTCACTCATTTTGGTGCGGACACAACTTTATCTTTATTTCATAATTATGTACGTATAATTTTTTCAAGGGTGAAAAGAATAAATTTTTCGAATTATAGGCATTTCTGTTTAAGTAAACCGAACGTTTTTTACGCCCTATGACGATAATCGACGATGGGCGGCGTGCCACGCTAGATTGGACGGTAAAAATCGTTACGTAAAACTATATTTCGCGGTGTTTGAATCGACGCGATTGATGTCGTAATTTGATACATTGAGATTATCGTAATGATAATTGCGGTATCACTCCGAGAAAACGATATCTTGACGAGTTTGATGAACATTGTGTGCAATTGTGGTGATATTGTTACTTCAAGGATAAAGTCCATGCTCGATTCAGTTAAGGTGCTAATAATTGATACGTGAGGGAGTGAAAGAAAATGAGTTCACAAAAAGGGGATGAACAATGGCGGATCTACAGGCAGAAAGGATCAAAAATAAATTACAACTTCATTTCAATCTAATATAATCAGTAATTAACAAAAGTTAATCATTGATCAATTAATTTTCAATATATTCGAAAATCTCTAGAAAATCTAACTCGACGATTCAAAAATACACAAATTTTCCAAACTGGTGAAAAATCAGATGAATAAGCGTCAATAAATGCTGTCCTTTCGAACAATGCTTATTTATCCAGCTTTTCATTAAATTTCTTGAAAATTTTCATGCCTTCTAAAAACGCCGTAAATCCCCGAAAAGTCTCCTTTTTATCGCTCACTGTTGGTAAAATTTCTTGTCAATACCCGAAACATCCCCCACAATTCATCTTGTAACGCTTACCAGAAGTGAGCCCGATAAATCCTCGCTTTTTACAGCCTCGGAAGCGCGATCCGAAATGAAGCGCGCGATCGTAAGTTTCCGCGGAAGATTTCCGGTTACGCGAAATCGATTTCGCTAGACAAGGGTTGCTCGATAGTACGACGAACTCGCGTATAAGTAGAATCGACGTCATGAATTGTTCAGCACCCTATCCTGGGGTCGTCGTCACGGAGTCGATATCTCCGCTGGAAATGCCACTGTTTGCTCTCTCGTCGAATCGCGATAAGTGGGTTACGTGCGCGTCCACATTCTGACGTACAGTGGGAAAACTTCGTTGAGTGCATTTTCGCGAAAACAGAATTTGCCGGGATTCACTGTGCTTTGCGCGAAGAATGGGATTTTAGATTTATCTGTCGTCGTGATTGAAATAGAACAGCATTTATGGATAGTAAATTAGTTGGGAAGCACTGAACTTTTTGATCCCTCATCATCTTCCAAAATTTGTTACGCTTCCGTGACAGTATTTTTCTCGAATCAAACGTGTTGATAGTTGGTTTTAGAATAGAGAATTTACCCTAGGAATTTTTTGACCTAGACACTTTGAAACTTGAAATTTTTGGAAATTATTTTCGATGTTTCGGAGGAAAATAGGAAGAATTTTGGGTTTTTGAAATTTTTGATAAAAAACGTGCGATTGTAGAACGTTACGGTTTTGAACGGGCTTTTTCTATTTTTCGTCGAAACTGTCGATAAAGCTAAGGTTCGCGAAAATAGTCCGGCTCATATTATAGGATACTGAGTCACGCGAGAGAGCGAAAGAGGCGCCGCGAATAACTCGCTGAGTTTGCCGAGAGAATTACTTTGTACGAGGCAATCGATGGGGCTTGCCTTGTTTTCGAGGATTCGCCTTTTCTAGAGCGGCATTATACGTAATCTTTTTCACACTCAGGTAGATAGATATATGTGCTTATGACAATTAAATGTATAAGTGAGGCAAGTTCATAATTGAAGTGAAATTCTGCTGTTCATATTCACCTGGAATTTTCAGTTTGTTCATATCAAACACTGTTCATATTTTCACATGTTGAATTTTGAAATCTACATCCATATCTTTTTGAAAATCTAACTTCGAAGTATTTTGCCAACGAAAACCCCGAACGAAATCGAACCGAATCGAAATCGGATCAAAGTCGAAATCAAATCGAACTGAATCGGAATCGAATCTAAATTTAATCGAAATCAAATCGAAATTGAA
>JAPYZK010000059.1:0-43531 GCA_030522785.1 Platygaster equestris
AATGGTTTTTGTAAGGGAAGATACCTTTGGTTGGGTCTCTTTTTCTGGTTTTTGTTAGTATGAATAATTAATTCGTTGATATTGATACCTTTTTTACTTACACTTGAAGTCCCATGCATAACTAATAATTGAGGAAAAAATTATGTCGAACATAAAATAGAGTATTGTTGACTCTACAATGATATTTGTAAAACTTGCAAACACCCCATCTACAGACACTCGGTCCTTTGTTAGAAAACTGTATTTCAATAATTGATCATGAACTAGTAATTCCGAGACTTCAAAAGTTTTATGTCTACTTCCGAAACTCGAAGTTTGGAGTCTTATTCGGAAACTTCGAGTTATAAGTTCAGTTTTAAACATTCGAGGCAGAAGTTGAATTTCGGAACGTCAAGTTTGAACTTCGATTTGGAAACATAAAATTGAAGGTTTAGTTTCGAAACTGTAAGTTCGAACTTCGATTTTAGAGCTTCAAATTTGAAATTCCATTCCGAAACTTCAAAAGTTGAAATCTTATTCGGAAACTTCAAACTTGAAGTCAAGTTTTAAACACTGAAGTCAGAAGTTTAATTTTGGAACGTCAAGTTCGAACTTTGATTCTGAAACTTCAATTTTCGAATTAACTTTTGAAACTTCAAGTTTGAAGTTCGATTCGGGAACGTCAATTTTTAATTTGATTTCGAAACTTTAAGTTCGAAGTTAACTTCTGTAACTTCAAGTTAGTAGTTCATTTAGGAAATTCCAAGTTTGAAGATTAGTTTCGAAACTTGGAGTTCAAAGTTTGATCATCAACTTCGAGATTAATTATTTATTATTAAAATTTCAGTTCGGATACTTCAAGTTCGAAGTTAATTCAATTCGGATACTCCAGGTTTTCAGTTCAGTCTTTGTTTTCGAAGTTCAATTCAGTGTAACTTTGAGTTGGAGGTTCAATTTTGAAACTTCAAGTTTTTAATAGTCGAGTAGAAAGTTTAACTTCGGAACGTCAAGTTTAAACTTTGGTACTAAAACTTAAATTTTTAGAGTTCAATTTGAAAACTTGAAGTTGAAGGTTCAGTTTTGTAACTTCGAATTCAAACTTCGATTTCGAAGTTTAAAGTTTGAAGTTCCGTTCCGAAACTTGAAGTTTGGAGTCTTATTCGAAAACTTCAAGTTATAAGTTCATGTTTAAACATTCGAGGCAGAAGTTTAATTTCGGAACGTCAAGTTAAAACTTCGATTTGGACACTTAGTTGAAGGTTTAGTTTCGAAACTTCAAGTTCGAACTTCTATTTTAAAGCCTAAAGTTGGAAATTCCACTCCGAAACTACAAAAGTTGAAGTCTTATTCGGAAACTTCAAACTTGAAGTCAAATTTCAAACATTCAAGTCAGAAGTTTAATTTTGGAACATCAAGTTCGAACTTTGATTCTGAAACTTCAGTTTTCGAATTAACTTTTAACTTCAAACTTGAAGTTGCAAAATTTTCGAATTAACTTTGAAACGTCGAGTTTGAAGTTCGATTAGGGAACGTCAATTTTTAATTTCATTTCGAAACTTTAAGTTCTGACTTAACTTCTGTAACTTCAAGTTAATAGTTCATTTAGGAAATTCCAAGTTGGAAGACCAGTTTCGGAACTTGGAGTTCAAAGTTTGATCATCAACTTCGAGATTAATTATTAATTATTAAAATTTCAGTTCGGATACTTCAAGTTTGAAGTTCAATTCGGATACTTCAGGTTTTCAGTTCAGTCCTTGAATTCGAAGTTCAATTCAGCGTAACTTTGAGTTGGAGGTTCAATTTCGAAACTTCAAGTTTGAAGTCCAATTTTGAACAGTCAAGTCGAAAGTTTAACTTCGGAACATCAAGTTCAAACTACGGTTCTAGAACTTCAGTTTCGGAACTTCGAATTCAAACTTCGATTTCAAATTTTAAAGTTTGAAGTTCCATTCCGAAATTTGAAGTTTGGAGTCTTATTCGGGAATTTAAAGTACGAAGTTCAGTTTTGAACATTCAAGTCGGAAGTTGAATTTCGGAACGTCAAGTTTAAACTGTGATTCTGAAACTTCACTTTTCGAATTAGCTTTCGAAACTTCGAGTTTGAAGTTCGATTTGAAAACGTCAAGTTTATAATTCGATTTCGAAACATTAAGTTCGAAATTAATTTCCAAAACTTTCAGTTCGTAATTCATTCAGAAAACTCCAAGTTATGGAAAGATTAGTTTTTAAACTTCGAGTTCAAAGTTTGATATTCAACTTCAAGATTGAAGTTAAATTCGGATATTTCAAATTTGAAATTCAATTCGGTAACTTTGAGTTTAAAGTTCAATTCAGTGGAACTTTGAGTTGGAGGTCAGTTTCGAAACTTCAAATTTTTCGGAAACTTCAAGTTTGAAGTTAAATTCCGAAGCTGGAAGTTTGAAGTTAAATTCTCGAAGTTTAATTCGAAACTTCAAGTTGCAAGTTTGGAACCTTCAAGTTTAAAGTTTAATTCTGAAACTTCAAGTTTAAGACTGAATTCGGTAATTCAAAATTGAAAGTCAAGTTCCAAAACTTCAAGTTTGAAGTTTGATTCCGAAATTTCAAGTTTGAAATTTATTTCCACATAAAGTTGAATTTAATTGAAAACTTCAGCTTAGTTTCGTAACTTCAAGTTCGAAGTTTACTTCCAGAACTCAAAGTTTTGAACTGACTCACGAATAGAGTTTCAAACTTGACATTCATGAATTTGAATTCAAACTCAAATTTTCGAAACTGATCCTCCAACTTAATTGAAGTTCCCGAGTGGAACTTTAAACTTGATGTTCCGTTTTTCACACAAAAAAAATGTCTTTCGTCAACTACAACCATTTCCGTCATTTTTTCAATTTTCGCCAATATTTTGAGGTTAAATTTCCCTGCAACTATGACCTGTAGGCTCGCACGTGTCACATCACGAAAACTTGTATATATTCATAAATTATGATGATATAATTTTTATTCTGCACATCACCAATACAATTTAGCAAAGCGATAACATAAATTCCACAGTCAAACATGTGCATTTTATTTTAAAAAATCGTGTTACCTCAGCTTACAGATAAGCCGTCTATTTTGGGAGTTATCGTGAACTCATTCAGACTAATTCTTTACCGCGGGCGTTTGAGTACCGAAATCATCCGAGAAATGTATGCAGACAAGCCAGAATTGAATCTATTTACACGGGTGATTACGAAAGTATTCGTGGGTCAAACTTCCTTCCAGCGCGATTTATTGTCTGAGGAAATGATAGAATTTATTGAGGTTTGGTCGACTGGAATACTGGAAATTCGCTCTTGGGATGTGTTGCGAACAAAAAAATACGCGTTTTCACTTATTTCAGCTCTTTTCAAATTGAGTAGGTGTTTCGAATAAAAAAAGTGTTTTAAAGACTCAGTTTCCACGAGAAACGTAGTATTTATTTTGTTTGGAAAACCATTCTTAGTCCAAGTACAGAATTTCGAAAAAGCAATTGCCTAAATTTCTCGCGTTTTTTTCTGAGTGGTCATAGTTTGCTCGATAATAGATGTATTCGTGATATTTTTGATGTATGATAAATGTCGGGCTTAGTGTATTTTTTTGTAAATCGTAGAAAGCAAAATTTACTTTCGTGATACTGAACTTGGCAAATATAAAATATGTTGCGTTCTAAAAATATGTTTTTGGCGAAGTTTGAAGGAATAAAATGATAAAAAATAGAAGAGAAATATAATATAAGTAATAATGTACTAATTTTCTATCAGATGGTCTATTATTATTTTTTCGTCTCTCGACAGAGCTCTAAAATTGCATATTCTCCGAGTGTAACGAAAGGAAATCAAAAATCATTCTTATAATCCAGATAATTCATTTTCTTGCGCGTATTTACGTTATCTTAAACACTGATTGATTGATAAATGAGTATAAATAACCACACAGAAGTGATTTCGTTTTCTGGAATTTCAGGCATTGAAAAATCATTAAAGAGATGCACTTGGAGATATTATAATTAAATAATCACCGATAACTTGATACTATCCAGCGAATTTTTTCGCTGAAGAAAATGAAAAAAATGAATGTGAAAGATTCACATTTTAAGCGAATCCGCTAGACAATATTAATTTTCCATTCTTTAATTTCATCGTCTCAATTGTGATAATTGAATTGAAATCCATTTAGTTCAAAATCATCGATTCGCAAATCTTCGAAGTCGAATTTTAATGTATACGAACTTGCGAACATGGAATATTTGAAACTTTGTAGATCGAAAAAGGTATTTTTCGAATTCGCCCGATTTTATTTTGACACACGAATTACTCGATTGAACAATAATGATCAAGTATGAACTTGCCAAACTCCATATTATTTTGAAATTAAATTGGTAATTCAAAAACATACCATGCGTATTTTTTTCAGACTTCCAAACATATAAAATTTTCATAAAATGTGCAATTTTTATAAAGTTATTTCCTGAAAATATGAAAAAAAATTTTTTTCTTATCAATTTGGGATTCATCTGAAGAAAAATGTTTCCTCATCTTTTTATAAAATGACTTTATAAAAATTGCACATTTAATAAAAGACTTATAAAATCGACTTTGGAAAATAATGCAATTTTATCAAAAATTCATGGATTTTATAGAAGTTGTATAAAAACGAAATCACTCGGAAAAATATGAATTCGTAAATGACTATCAGATTTTTGTAATTAAATTTACAAAATTTCTCGTTCGTCTGTAATTGTTGAATGGAAATATCAAATGGTCGATTAATTTCTTACCGGAAATTAATCGATTCAAAATCGATTATCACTTGGAAACGGCATAATTAGATTTTCGAAATTAATGCATGAGTAAAAATTACAAGATTAATTAATGTATATAAAAATTATGAACATTAAAATTTTAAATGTAAAGAACTGTAAATTTGAAAATTGCAAGACTTTCCAACATGAAAATAGAAAAACTGAAAAATGCCAACTTCGGAACCTGAAATGGCTCACTATTTGAAAATTCTAAATTTCGTAAGAGAAACTTAAAACTAGATAATTATTTTTTGCAATCCAGAAAGAAAAATATTTAATTATCTTTGTACTTAATGAAGTACAAAGGTTGAAATGAAAAACGTAAAACTTTGTACATGATGAAAATCAAAAATATCTAACTTTGAAATCCGAAACATAGAATATTGCAAATTTGAAAATTCTAAATGTACGAAAAATAGCTGAACTTCAAACTTCAGCAAATTGAAAAAAAATTGATAATTCAGTGACTTGATGATATAAAAAAGTGTATTATTTGAATAAAAAAATACGCAGGTGAAAAATATGGCACTATATATACAGTGTGAAAATTGCAGGACTATCGAATTTCAAAATTGAAAAATTCAGGGATTAAAGTAACGAAAAATTCAGGGATTAAAGTAACGAAAAATTCGTACTTTAAAAACAAAAGGAAGTCAACGATTAAAAATTTCGGAACTTGGAATATATTCTCTTAGAAAACGCCTCCCAAAAATGTTTTTGCGTAGGTCCCTGCATAATCCAATCGCATGTTTTCGAAATTTTAAAATTCCAAAAAATTTAGATTCAAAATTTTCATTTTTATCCAAAATGTCGAATTTTTACATTTTAATCCCCGAATTCACTATTTCCCCCCAAATTCATACATAAATAACCAAATAAAAGGCAAACCGAAATATTTATCGATTTACGACACCTTTTCACAACACACCCGACAAATTTTCCTAGCTACGATCCTGGATTTAATCGAATCATATGTTCCACCAAATCATAACAACAATCCAAAAACACCGCTACTTTCACATTATTTGTTCGATTCGCTCTAAAGTTACGTATTGCTGGAAATCTGAATACCAGCAATTGTTCAAAAATGCGTAATAATGAAAAATTCCACTTTTTATCTCGTGTCGAACAAACGCGACGCGAGAACTAGCGAACGAAATGTCACATTTCATTTAATTAGACAGTTGCATATTATACGTGAAAAACTGTGGAAAACTCACCTTTTTGGGGTGAATTTTGTGGCAAGTCGCCCCTCCTTGTTCAAAACGAATGTCGCGGGTAATTCACAGTTAAAATCAACGACGAATTTCATCACTTCAGTTTCATATCACGCACGTAAACGAACTGTAAACAAACAACGCGAAATTTGAGGTTCGGGCGATAGCAGACGACTGCTATAACCGCCATAACGGTCGAAACCGGCTGGGGTGCGTTCCAAAATGCGATTGAGTTAAATCAATCGCATTTTGAAACGCACCCTTGGGATTTGAAAATCCTACTCTTCGATAGAACAATTGAATCTCTATGGAAAATATTAAAACTAGATCTAGATCGATAAAAATCTAAGGAGATTTAAGTATTTTGAATTGAGGACTGTTTTTAAACAGTCGTTATTTATCATATCGATCAGATTTTGTTTATTTATATGTATCTAAAGAGTTATAACTTCTTTTTAATTGTTGTGCTTATTTGATTACCAAAATGCTTTTTTTTGCATGTCTATTGAGTTAATTATTGTACAAAAAATTGTTTCATAATTTGATTGTATTTTTGAATATTGAAAGTTCAATTTTTTTGTTACATCACAAAAAGAGATAAAACTCGCGTAAATTATTGTAATTTTCGAGGATTGATAATTATTTTCCTTTTTGTTCTCAGAAATCGTAGAAGTGCAGAAAATTTTCAAAAATTTACCGAATTTTGTAAACATACGTCACAAAGTTGGAAAATTATTGTGAAAATCGAACAACGTTGAATTGTTGAAAAATCGCAAATTTTGCTGTATAGTTCGAGATTTTTTAATTAGTCATGTTGATTATCGAGGATCAATGACATTCGTAAAATTTTCTGTACAATATATGAAAAAACTAAAGAAAGTGTGTTGGAAAATTCATCAATGTTCATAAATATTTTTCGAAATGAAAGTATTTTCGAAATACTTTTCCAAAAAATTGAAAAATCTGTTAGAAACCTTCGAAAAATTTGAGTTTCATAGTGTTTTCTAAAATTCCACAAATTCTAAAAATATCCGGAAACACTCATGAAATTGATAAAACATCCGAAAATTCCTAGAAGATAAAAAAATTAAATATAATTCTTGAAAATGCTCGAAAACTTCCTCGTCAGGAGTATTTAGGGCCCAGAAAGTCTGTTGTAATTTGTGTTCCCATTTCGAAAATAATCCTGACATACGCTTCACGTACATTTTTCCGTATTCTGCAGTCAATCCAAAGTTGAACGATATTTCTAATTTTGGATTACAGGTGGCTGCCACTCGTTCACGCCAAACCGGAGAAAACTCTCGACCGACGTTATTTTGCAACATGATTGCAAAGTGACTGTTCGATCGTCAAGCGTCATTACGCTTTAAGCAGAGCCTTTTCTGCCATGCTCTTTTGGTAAGTCTAATTCTCCATTTACATTCACAATTACTCTCAAATTCATTAAATTTACGATTACGAAATTTTTACAACAAATATTACGAAAAATAAGCTCCAGTTAAAAGCTTAAAATTCATTCCCCATTTTCCTCGCAAAAAATGCCATGTCCAAATTGAAAAGTCGTTTCTCATGCAATTCACAACAAATTTTGTTCAGATCGCGACACTTTTACTGTGTAATTAATCGTTTCCGCCCGGGAACATGCCAAAATTCGAAGTGTCCTGGAATACGAACATGCTCTACTATGATAAAATTTGTTCTAAAATCAAGTAGCAGCACAAATTTTACTGTTTTGTGAACTATATCCAATAATTACCGTGGCACGTTCGAAATATTGAGTTCGGTTTACATCGTGTATTTCATTAGATTGCAGCCGAATACATTTTAAAATATCACTTTGAGGTTAGATTCGAATAAAAATACACTCAATCGATCGTTGGCAACCGAAAAAGACATTTTGAAGTACGACTTTGAGGTTAAAATAAAAAAAAAAGAATAGATTGACCGTTTACGATGACCAATTGTCTGGTACCAACCTGAGTGGGAAATTACGACCCAATATCTAGTCATCATAATTGGGTCCACTCCATTGACCGTGTATTGAACTAGCCGCTAGGTTGAATACGTAGAATTTGTACTTTTTGTTACCTACAACAGTTTGTTCCAATCTTTTCGGAATAAATTATTGCAAATTCATCAAATCACATTAATTAATGATATTTAACCTCCATAATTAACATCTTTAATGCATAATTAATGACATTAGGACCCGGCTTTAATTAACCAACCTAGCCAATTCGTGTTAAGAGTGTTAAAACGTTCATTAAATACACGTTTAAATGCTACTCGTCCTATTAACATTTGGGTGAAGGTACTTCGAACTCAGATCTCGTACTGATTCCCATATCCTCAGTTTTCGAAAAATCCAAAAAAGTAAAAGCGAACAAGTGTCAAACTCCGTAAACGTAGTCACTGACGAAATTCGCAAGACAGACCTTGAAACCGTTATCGCTCTCGTCTTTCAAGACGCATGGAACGATATAGGTTTATAAATAGACGCGGCTAAAAATAGAAGCAACGAACCGTAGAATAACTGGTCTTAGGTGGCGTGTTATTACATTAAAGACACTCGCCGCATAATCATGCCATCATTCCGGAACCAGAAACATTTGTTTAACCATGCGCACGTTCCGTGCAAAAAGCCCACAATTGTGTTCCCATTCGAAAATGTTAACTGATTAAACGAGAAGTAAAAAAAGACCACGTCGTGATAAAAACACGAATATAACTTTGTCCAGTATGTTTAACCTCAAGGCGTCGAACGTTTCGTGGGAATGTGGGTGCCTCTATAAATAGCGCGACTTGTTTAAAATAAGGTGGAATTTGCGAGGAAAAGTTTCGATATTGCGAGTTATTTGCTACTTGATTGAGAAGCGTCTGCAATTGAGAGCCCGCGTTTTATGCATTGTCGGGCTGGAAAGCGTGGCTCTCGCCCCGGCGCATGAGCCACGAACGGCGGCATTTCGCCACTAGTTGTGTAATGTGTGATTTTTGTTTCCTGTTTTCGCAGGTGGGACGTACAAATACAGACGAGAACTCGTGCGTGGCCACGAAATGTTCGCGAAATAAGGACCCAACGACGAAATAACTCGGCTATGTTATCTAGGTACGGGAATGTCATTCGGGGACGGTGAAAATATGTATGGATAAAGCAATTGTCGGGTCGATAATCGATCATTGTCACGTTCCACTTATTGTTGGTTTAACATGAATTTTTTTTTATCGATGTTTGTCCATCTTATCGGAGCGGCTTTATCGGTTGATTCGAAATTACGGTTTTACCATTCCCGGGTGGGTTTTCGAATCGGCGAACTTGAAAAGTGGCATGGCTACTGGCGATTTTTTTGGCTTTTCCATATATTTCGAAAAACGACATTACTCTCGTTCGAAAGAAATTTCAAAATTTTTGATTTCGTTCTTGCTTTTCTGAAGTTTATCCAAAATCTTTGTCCTTTGAAGAAATTTTCGGACATTTTACGAATTTCAACAGTATTTTTAAATACACCTAGAAATCTTGGGGCATTTTACGAAATTTTTTACGAACTTTCTATAAGAATGCCTGGAGAATTTTTGTGAAATTTTTCTTTTCTGTTTTTTCCCTCATTGAGCTCACATTGAGAAAAAAAAGTTTCAAAACCAACATTTTTTCATCAATGCCCACTCACGAATAATTTTTCAATGATCTGAAACAAAAAACACTATTCCTTCTGATTTTCGATTTTTGCGAGTTCATTGCCAGTGTACTCAAAGCAGAAAAAAACTCACTGTTTTAATAAAACCCGAAAATGCCTCAAAGTCCAAAATCTTATCAGGTGAAAAAAAAGAAGACGGGAGGGGAGCGCGTCGGAGAGAGGTGGCGGCGACGGCCATGCGCACCGGTCCGTCAAAAGAGAGCCATCGGCGTCCACGTTCGAGCGTTGATCCCGCGCTGCGGAGTCATGGTACCCAGAGAAACGGAAGGAAAGGGACCCGGAGGCGCTTCTTCGCGTCGCTATTCCTGGTCCTGCTGGCGGCGCATCGGCAGGCGGCCACAGCGCCGCCGTCGCCTCTGATGGCCGCCCTCGCCGTCGTCGTCGTCGCCACCGCCAACGTCGTTCCCGCCGCCAGCGCCACGAGCCCCGCCACGATCGACAACGCGCCGTCCTCCATGGCGGACTTCGCCATGAGGTCCTCCAAGCCGGGAAGCTCGTCGCTGGACGACGAAAACGGTCCGTCACAATCACAAAATCAAAACATAACCTAACTAAAACAACATTTCGTGAAAGAATTGACTTTTCAGAAGACTCCGTTAGCGTACAAGGAGATTTGGATCGAATTTTCGAATGGAGTACTGTTGACCAGCTTCCACTGAACTTTTCAAGTGCTTTCATGTTAGATTTACTCGTAGCAGGAATCACATTGACACGACTTATATTCTCGTGAGTCGGGTTGAACGAGTGACGGATTTCGGAGTATTATATTCAAGTAACCTTGACTTCTCTCGTATCGAGAACATCGTACAAAAAGCTAACAGAGACCTAGGTTTCATTAATCGCACGTTCTCACTCTTCCAAATTCCTACAACTTCTTTACATTACCGTCGTACGTCCACTACTTGAAAACGCGTCTGTCATTTGGTCACCTACTACTCTAACTGACATCAGAAGACTTGACTCGATCTAGCATCGTTTCCTGTGTAGACTAACTTTAAATAGGGAACCAATGGACAGATTTAGACACGATTACTGTGAACCAGAAAATCGACTGAACATCAGACCACTACAGTGTTGTATCCACAATATTTTTTTCCTCCACATAATTGTAAATGGTCGCTGTCAGAGATGTTAGAGGATATCATGGACGTAACCGTTGATCAAGATACTGAAATTTTGCCAGTACAAGGGCCTTCTGAACTGCCTCGGTGGCTCGCTGAGTTTTCATAATAACAACATCAACCACAAGTAGAAGAATTTTGAAGTTCGAGTGTCTCAATCAGCAACGTTACAGGTTACTGCAAACACAGTGCCGACGGCTTTTCAATGTCCGAGGACGGCAGCATGATCAACGTGACAGTCGGTTACTTGACGGCGATCAAAGGCGCGCTCAAAGATCGCCAAGGCCTCGCCATTTCGGGCGCTCTGACGATGGCCCTCGAAGAGGTAACAGAAACAGACGATGGGATCACAGGATTCCATCAGCCACTTATGTCTGAGTTTCCAGGGTCTGGAATTCACGAAATTTCCGTAAAACGCAAATTCCTCTCCAGATCAACAACGACCCGAACTTGTTGCCGGGCGTGAACCTCGTGGTGCGGTGGAGCGACACGCGGGGCGAGACGACGGAGGCGACGAGGGCCATGGTCGACATGATCTGCGACGGGATCGCCGTGTTCTTCGGGCCCGAGGGCAATTGCTACGTCGAGGCCACTGTCGCCCAAGCCCGCAATATCCCCATGATCAGCTATGTGAGTACCTACCGAGTCGAAATTTTCGGGCTGAAATTGGAGACTGTTTGAGACTGACTTGAGACGTGAAATGGAGACCATTACTTCCGGAAAATCTGAGTTGGCGTGTTTTATTGGGGGAATCTTCGTTTCAGAGGTGCTCCGACGACAAAGCTTCGTTGCTGACGACGTTCGCGAGGACCGAACCGCCTGAAACCCAAGTTACGAAATCCGTGGTGGCGCTGTTGTTGCACTACGGGTGGACCAAGTTCTCGATCATCACAGAGAAGTCCTTGGAAGAGGTCGCGAAGTCGTTGAGGGACCAAGCCGGGAGCTACAATATGACGGTCAACCACTTCAAGTCCGTCGAGGACCGGCATTACTGCTGCGAAGCACGTTTGCCCTGTTGCCAAGTCAGCAAGTGGTTTCAGCTCATTCAGGAGACCAAAAATATGACACGGAGTCAGTATATACCTGTGATGTGCAGATTTTACGGACTATGGACATTATGTCAAATGATATTCTCGTTACAGTATACATCTTTTACGGAACTGCGATGTCGTTAGTGGAAATGATGAATTCCATGCAGAATCAAAGGTTACTAGACAACGGCGAATACATGGTTATTTACGTGGACATGATGGCATATTCTCCACGCGATTCACAGAAGTACTTATGGAGTTGGTATTTTTAGATTCTCTAAGCATCGAAATATAACTTCAAACACGAAAATTATAACGACTCCCTTTGACAAACGTTTTTCATACCGTAAAATGAAATTTTCTTCCCAAGATTTCGTTGATCGAATAAAACTGTTTTCTAGAAAAAAAGAACGCTTTTCTAGTCATTACGTGATTTTTTCAGAACCCGAGAATTTTGAGGAATTCCGAAATTGCCTGGGGCCTAAAGACTTTCTGAAAAAAGCGCGATCTTTGATGGTGGTGGTGTCGACGCCACCTTCCGATAACTACGAGGATTTTATAAACAAAGTGCGCGAGTATAGCACGAAGGACCCATTCAATTTCTCGATTCCCGATCTTTTGAGGAAGTACGAGAAATACGTGTCGATTCACGCGGCGTATTTGTACGACTCCGTGAAATTGTACGCGAGGGCGTTGGATCACCTCAGGAAGGAGCAGCCCGACCTTCATTTCAGGGACATCGTGAGCAACGGGACGAAGATCATCGAGGCCATCATCGAAAGACACACGTACCAGAGTAAGTTTTTCCTGTCAGTCTGAGATCAGGATAAAACATTCATTCCGTGTCTTTTTTAGGCGTCAGTGGGGCAACGATAAAACTCGACAAACACGGAGACTCCGAAGGTAATTTCTCCGTGTTAGCACTGAAAAAGGGACCGTTCACGAGGAACAACTTTTCCTGCGATTACCAAATGAAGCCAGTAGGACAGTTTCAACAGGGTGATACACTAGTGAGTGAGTCAATTACACAGCATTAATTTTCGAGTTTGAAGAACTTTACGAAGACGCGAATTTTTCAAAATTTTGAGAATTGGACATGGTCTTAGAGACACGTGTGCAGTCGAAAGATACTTCCGTATTATTTCACACTTGAAAACTTTCGATTTCGTAAATTTTCGGCGGTGTGTATTCAAATGTTAACTGAATTGTATAATAATTGCATAATAATTGGTGTCATTCGTGTCTCCAGTAGTCGTTTGCACAGAAAATTGTGTGTGACAGCGTTATTCAAGTACAGTCTTGTTCGAAGTTAATTCTCTCGTCACAAATTCACCTAAGAACATTTTTTCAAGGTTTATCGACCTTCGGAATCGATGGACTGGCCTGGAAAAAATAAGCCAGAAGCTGAGCCAGGATGTGGCTTCCTCAACGAACATTGCCCCAAGGACGAGTCCCACACGAGAAGCGTCGCCGTTGCCATTTTTCTGGCTATTTTTTTATTCTGCTTGACAGTGTTTTCCATGAGTATTTATCGAAGAATGAAAATCGAGCAGGAAATCGAGGGTCTTTTGTGGAAAATCGACCCTAATGAAATTCACGGTTATCCCCATTTTGAGAATATGATGTCTTCGCCAAGCAAAGTGAGTTATCATTTTTATTCAACGCCCACGACGAATATGTAATTCCGGGGCCCTGCTGAGCGTGGAAAAAATAATGAATTACCTGATTGTTGACGTACAGCGTGAAAGAAATACCAACCCATGGGTGGGAGAAGGGAACGTTTACGCAAATGTCAGGGATATTCCGACTCATAAATCGCTTTAATGTTTTTCTCAAATTGCTGACTTTTCATTTATATATTGTTTTCAAACAGGAATATAGCGATTTGTGAACAAAACAGAGTCATATTTGAAACGTTAACGCCATCTATTTTCCAGCGATGATGGAAAAAAGATGGCGGACGAGCTACTCGACATATATATCGAAACGTCAAACTCCCCAACCCTAACCTCAAAATTACAAAACTGTGTATTGCTGAAATGTTTTTGTTGTTGTTTACAAAAGTGTTAAATATAGTCATAATTAATCCCGATGAAAATAAAAGTGACGAAAGCGATGATTAGTTTAATTCAATGCCCTGAAGTACATAGCAAAGCTCTAAGGGCGATTGTTGCATCAATCAACCAGGTAATCCATTATTTCGTCCCCTCTCGGCATGCCCCGAAATCACATATTCCTCGCGGTTGTTGAATAAAGTATTATGTGCGACTATTGGTCGACGGAGAATATTCCACTCACGTGTTACTGCACTCGCTACGCTCGTGTAGCAATTTCCCGCTCATGAAATCTTCCCTTTCTGCCACTAGTCGCAAAATATACTATTAATTTATGCTCAATTGACTTGAATTGTTAATGTTTTCGAATTTGTTTTTCTGCTAACAATGAAAAGTTTTGTTGGAAGAAGGGAAAAAGTGATTGGATTGGTAAGTCGTAAATTCTGTTATCATTGAACGTGGATTTTTCAATGGATTTCATTTAGTCATTCAGCAAATGTTGCATTACTCTTTACAAAACTTCAGCATTTGGAAATCGGAAACTAGAAAATTCATATAACTTTTCCGGAAATGCAAAAATTCGAGGAATTCGAAACTTTCGAAGTATAAAAACTCAGAATTACCAAATTTCAATTCAAAAATTAGTTGAGTGTAATATATTTCTCTTTTCTCTTTCCAACAGTTAAGTTTAGTAAGCGCCATATCGTACGAATCACGCTGCGGGGGCCAAGTATTCGCGCAAACCGGGACTTATCACGGTGTCGTGGTGCGCATAAAAGAGCTCAAGTTTTCCAAGAAAAAGGACATCAGCCGGGACATAATGAAGGAGATGAGGGCGCTGCGTGACTTAAGACACGGCAACCTCAACTCCTTCATCGGGGCCTGCGTCGAGCCAATGAGGATATTACTGATAACGGATTATTGTGCCAAAGGAAGTCTTTATGTAAGACCCGAACTCTTCAATTATAAATCAACATACTCCTATCGACGAACCACTTCTACAATACGTATTTTTTGCAGGATATCATTGAAAATGAGGATATAAAGTTAGATGATATGTTCATTGCATCATTAGTTTACGATCTCATTAAGGTAAGACACATTCCGCATTATTACTTTACGTCCGTTTAAAGACTTTACCAGCGGCAGATTTAGGCGTGGACTGCAACTTCTGGGTACTAAAACTTTTTTAATAACTACTTTAGAACAAAATACGAGTACAAAAAACAACACCAATCGTCAAAACTTAAATCTTGTTAAATTTTGCATGACGATTACGATTGCCCTACTTTTGATATTCAATATTCGCTTCTATCAGTTGAACTGATCACAAAGTTATTGATGATTATAACGGGCTCGTGAAATTTGTCACTGATACCCATGAAGAATTCGATTTCTATGAGAAAAAAGCACTCGAACTATCAGAGTCAAACATTCCGATCACTTGTTTCACGAAGAAGAAACAGGAAATTACAATGAGATGAAACGGGAGACGGCAAAGTTGAATTGACGTGCTGATGAGTGTTGACGTTTGATGTGTTTTCTATACATTTGATAATTCATTATCAGAAGGGGCGGCGATGTTTTTTGTCTCGGGCGGTACTCAACGTAAATCTGCCGCTGACATAACTTTCCATAAAGAATTTCTCCCACTTTCATGCACTTCAAAAAGTGCGATGTCCTTTATGGAAAGTGAAAATTCGAATGTTCTCTTGATTTTCTACTGTTTTACTCCTACGATATTGCAATTTGAAATAACTCATTGCAGGGTATGTTGTATATTCATGACTCGTCTAGCCTAGTCTGCCACGGCAATCTTAAGTCTTCGAACTGCGTTGTGACTTCACGCTGGGTACTTCAAGTTTCCGACTTTGGGCTCCACGAAGTGCGTCATTGTGCCGAATCCGATAGCATTGGTGAACATCAGTATTACCGAAGTACGGAACTACGTTTTTCTCGTTTATAAACTGAACTTCATGGTTTAAAAAAAAACGCTGAAATACTGATTTCGAGTAGAAAATTGGATAAAAATGTAAATTTCAAAAATGTTATGCATTTCCCTGCAGTCGCGAACTGCCGCGACCGTTTTTCCAAGGTATTAGAAGATGATCGACATCGCGTTGAAAAATATTCTAACTGCTCTCGTAACAAAACGAATCCGCACAGTAGGAACAGCTCATATTGCGAACATTCTTTGCTGCCGTACCGATTAGCGCTTTTCAATGTATTCATCATTAATCTCTTTCTTTCGCTGTTCCCTCGAAATTAACTGAAACCTTCACCGGTCCAGGCGTTGTTCTAAAAAAATTTGGTGACCGGAAGAACTACGAAGAACTCGACATTCGCTCACATAATGTTCTACAACTTCAACAGTATTGTAATTTAGTTGCATGTCGATTTTACTAGATCTTTTCTGGAAAGCGCCAGAACTACTTAGGTATCTCGACGCCCCAGTTAGAGGAACCAAAGAAGGCGACGTGTACGCCTTTGCCATAATTCTTTACGAGATCATCGGCAGGAAGGGACCTTTTGGTGGCATCAATCTAGAGCCAAAAGGTAAATTCGGTCATTGGATATTCTCTATTTTTACGGCTGCCACTGTTATCTTCTTTATTTTTCTTCTCATCTTTCCACGATTTTTGCGGTTACTCAGAACATTCGATCTTCCATTTAAGATACTTATGAGGTTCTTCAGAAAAACTCGCACCGTTTTTACAAATCCTAAAAAGGTATATATCTTACAAGATTTTTCGGATGCTTATGGGGTTTTTCAGACAAAAGCATAAGCTTCTTCTCAAACATTATGATTTATGATAAATCTTATAAGTTTGTTTGAACAACCTAAAAAGTTTTCCGACAAACTAACAGAGTTCTGTGTAATGAAACTATCCATTCGGCACCGGGAATGAATACATCGTGGATAAAACGAGACATAACGTAAATATTCAGTCAATAAATACGAAGGTGCCCTGTAAAGATGATTCATTTCGGGATCAAATCAGTGCGAAACACTCGATTCACGGGTTAGGTACCCACTACAGAAACGCGAAAAGAGGCTACCTTATAAAAAACCCTCTTAACCTTTTTTCTGAAATATCTTACAAGAACCACACTTACAAAGGTACACTACGATGTCGCGCTTTTTCCTGTCCTTGCATAGATAAGACTTACGTGTTTTAACGAATTAACAGAAATCATTGAACGTGTAAAGAGATTCCCGGATGACGGCGAGGAGCCATTTAGGCCAGACATCGAGCTGATCTTCGACTCGGACGCGGACTGCGCTGAGTACGTCGTGGGCACGATAACGGACTGCTGGTCGGAGAACCCCGCTCACAGGCCCGACTTCAAGATCATCCGCAACAGGCTGAAGAAGATGAAGGGCAACAAGCACCGCAACATCATGGACCAAATGATGGACATGATGGAAAAGTACGCAAACAATCTCGAGGATCTAGTCAACGAACGTACTCGACTTCTTTTCGAGGAGAAACAGAAAACGGAGGATCTGCTTCATCGCATGTTGCCCGAGTGAGTTTTTAGGAAACATATTCAAGCGAAATAAGTATGAGTTTCTTGATCGTTACGTAACATAATTTTATGGTTTCCCAGACCCGTCGCCAATTGTCTAACAAACGGAATTGGCGTGGAACCTGAATCTTTCGATTTGGTCACGATCTACTTCAGCGACATTGTTGGTTTTACAGCCATGTCCGCGGAAAGCAGTCCTTTTCAAGTAATGTAGCTTATCATGAATAATGACGAAAATGTTCAGGAATCATCGAAAAAAAACTGACTTTAGAAATGATATAGTAGAGCTGAATGAACATTTTTTTTATTATCATTGAATTTTTCGTAAATAATGACGAAATGAAAATTCGAATATTTCGAATATAATATAAAGAGTACGATTTTATGTATACATTAATAGCTTTTGAAAAATCCAAGGATTCGAAAATTTTCGTTTTATCCCTTATATATCGATATGTATTATTATATGCTAACTTTCAGGTTGTCAACTTTTTGAACGACCTCTACACATTATTTGACGGCATCATAAAAGGATACGATGTGTATAAAGTTGAGACTATTGGAGATGCTTACATGGTTGTAAGTATAATTTTGCCATCTTATTTATCGTCTGTTTATTAATTTTTTCGAAAAAGTGCCATACCAGGTGGGGGGAGGAAATTATTCATGTATATCGATAGATCGAAGTAGAGATACATCTCAAAAATTTCGTTACAGTCTACTTCAAACTGTAAATTACTTCCGAAATACGATAATCAAAGCCCATATTTTGTCCTAAACTGAACAACATCTCATTTCCACGAACAAAGGTCTCTGGGCTACCGATAAAAAATGGAAACCGTCATGCTGGCGAAGTAGCGTCGATGTCACTGGATTTACTGAACGCAGTGAAGCATCATACAATTTCTCATCGACCTCACGACACCTTGAAATTGAGGATCGGAATTCATACAGGTATTTTGATCGACAATTAAAAATGATAAAAAACATTTCAATTGCCAAAAATTGAGTGGGTGAATCGATAAAATTAATTCCATACTAAAAATTAAAAATAAATTCAACCCATCAACCACGAAGTTCTCAAACGTGCGTTACACACATGATTCCAGGACCAGTCGTAGCCGGAGTTGTAGGTTTGACCATGCCTAGGTACTGTTTATTCGGTGACACTGTAAATACAGCTTCACGTATGGAATCCAGTGGGGAACCTCTAAGAATCCACATAAGCGGGCAATGCAAAGAATCCCTGGACAAAATAGGCGGCTACATAATAGAAGAAAGAGGCTGGGTATCCATGAAAGGCAAAGGGGAAGTGAAAACTTTTTGGCTGACCGGGGCTACCGAAAAGGCCATACAGAAAAGAGAGGTAATCATTTTTCGAATGTACTTTCAAAACAAAATACCATATTTAGTTATTTCGCAAGTGTTCATTTTGTTGTTGGCACCTTGATTGTTCAACTGATATAATGTAACTAGTTATCAACAGTGGCGGATCTAGGATTCAATACTGGGGGGGGCTTTGGTTTCTCGACTTAATTTTTACAAAATACCGATTTTTCATTAGTATGATATGAGTAAGACTTCATTTACAGATTTAGACTCACTTTACGATTCAGAGTTAGGAAGTTTTTGTTATGTCGAAGTCAAAATTTTTCAATTTGGCTTCAATTAATTAATTGATTTAATACAATCTAATACAAGAATGACGAAATTTTTTTATTTTAATTCCAAAAAACGTGTATTTTTGGAATTTTTGAACTTTGAACATTTTCAAAGTCTGCATGCAAATTTTGCAGTTTCGAAGTTTAAAAGTCTGGAAATATGAAACGATATTTTTAGATTGAAAAGCTTTATAGAAATGTTCTGAGTTTATGATGGACTGCGGAAATTCTAAAAACAGAATTTCCTATTTTTTGAAGTGTAAAATTTTATAGCTTAATATCATTCATGTGTATAATTCCTTATTTTAGTATTTTAATTAATGGATACTAGTTTTAAAGTGTATTAACTTATCGATTATTCAGTTTTTATGTATTCTAATCATATTTGAAAAAAAGGTTTGAAAAATTACACTTTCGAATTTCAGAATTTGTACTTATAATCCAAAATCTCCGAAATTCCAAGTTTTTGATTTTAGACTTTCAGTTTCTGAAATTTTAAGATCCATAGAATTCAAGTGATTTTGTTTGCGAAATTTAGAAGATGTGAAATTCAAAATAACTTGCTGAGAAAGAGAAATTTCGCTCCATTCAGAGTTTGAATTTTAGAATTAAGATAATTTAGAATCTCGATGAATCTGACATTTTGTTATGATCTAACATTTCAATATATAGTCATAATTATTTCGAATTTCAAAAATATTGAGATAACATATTTCAAGTTGGAAAACTTTTCAATATATATTTTCGAAGATTATAAAATTCGGTAAAAATTTAGTTTTTAAATTATATCGTAATTTTGACGATTCATATTCCCGAAAATTCTAGATTCAAATGTTTGAATCTTTAAATCCAAACATTTCAAGATTGAACAAACTGCACATTTTGAAACTTCGAAACACTTTCTTAAAAACAGTGGAATTTTGAATAATTTGAAATTTGTTATTTCGAGAATTCTAAATCCCAAAAACTTCATTTGACATGTGAAATAAAAGATTTTTGATTTTGGAAATATCAAATATAAACAAATTTTACATTCGGCAACTTTCAAATACTTTTGCGAACTTCGAATTTATGATTTGTGATTTTAGAATTCAAAACCTTAAAAATTCCATTTCTTAAGGTTCGAGATCTACCTCCGAAATTTTCAGTATTAAACGACTTTTTTCACTTAGAAACTTTCGGATCCATTATATATATTTCACTATACTGAAACAATAAAATCTAAAAAATTAATAACTGAAGATTGGTAACTTTGAGAATTCAAAATCCACAAAATTCCATTTTTCATTGAAATACACTCCTGGTTGTCTTAGAAATGTAGATTTATGGTAGTTTTTTTTATCCAGGGGGGGTGGCCATAGCTCCCCCCCCCCCGGATCCGCCACTGGTTATCAATGAAAGATCGATGAACTTATTCCAGGTCGACATCAACGACCTCCCCCCCCTCTTCTGCCGACCCCGGCGGAGCCCGAAATTCAACCCGGACTCCCGACATGCCTCCTCCATTAACTTCGGAGCCGGCAGCCGAAGGCAGTCCAACGTCGCTCGGATGGTCCAACAAGACGACTGGTCCATCACCCAGTACGTCCCCGCGATCGAAAACCTGCGCCCTCTGTCCCGATCCACGCATCCCAACAACAAACCCCAGCTCGCGAAAAGCGAAAGCGTCTCCAAAGTCACCCTGAACCACATACCGGAAAATTTCCCGAACGACGGGAAAAACTCTAAATTCGCTATCGACGATTTGTTCGTAGAAAACACTTCGAAATTGACCGGGAGAAACACGAAAAGAGTGTTGTCCACGATCGCGAGCTCTTCTTCGACCAGCGATTATCCGTTCCACGCCTCGATCCGGGAATCCCGGTCTTTGGACCTTCTGCCATTTCTGGAACACACTTTGGGCGCGAAGAGAACGGACTTTTCCAAAATCCTGAAGGCCAAGAAAAGTTTCAGGTCGCTGGAAAATTGCGACAAATGCTCGAAACAGGCTTTGGCCGGAAAAGGACTGAACAACAACTACCCTAACGGGAACGTGATCGCGAGGAGTCACGAGAACGTGGAGGAGGAGGAGGAAAACACGGAAACCGCGTTGCTTTTGGACGAGAACAATTACGATTACGATTACGCGGACGGTTTGGAAAGTACTTCGGTCAAAAGGTGGAGGTCTTTGGACGAGGCTTTGCCTTCGCCCAGCGCAGAGAAGGACAAGGTGCCGGAAAAGAAGACTTCGGCGAGGAATTCCATAAGGAGCTGGTTGGTGAACCTTTTCAACGGGAACGGGTTGAGGAATAGTGATATTTCTCTGAAACCGAGCGTTACTGGGGGATTTGGGGTGCAGCCCGAACGGGAGAGTATTGTTTGAAAGAGGGTAGATATGAGGATTTTTTATATGAAGTTTATATAGTCGAAAACCAAAAAATTACGAAATTGTTGAGTTTCGTTGAGAAAATTTTCGAATTCAAATTTCCGAATTCGTATGTAAATTTCAATTTTTGAATTCGTACGTCCGAATTTTTAAAATTCGACTACGTTCGAAATTACGTAATCGAAAAATTCATAGAAGTAAAGGTTCTCAAATTTACTAATATGCAATTTTTGCACATTTGTTCACTTAGTAAATTCGCCATTTTTTCGCGTTTCATATGACGTTAAGTAATTATATGTTGACCAAAATTTTTCGAATTGTGATAATTTTTCGAGAATCAGAAAAATTCGCCAACCTTTCGTTAACCCAATTTCTATCTCGACAAAAAAGTTCATTTTTTCTCGAAAACTAAAAAAAAAACGCGTATTTCAAAAATCATCGAATTATTCCATCTAAAACCTCCATAATATTCTGACCCCTGAAAAAACCGTTTTCACGATGCCATACAACCTTTTTTCTGCAACACAACATTTTGTACAACTCCCATAAACGACTGTCAATACTTTTTCCCCAGAAGCAATAATGCCATATAAATACGATATAAAAACGCCGATTTTTAAATGTTCATTGTACATAGCGAACACGAATAAATAAACGCGATTTGTACGATTTTGTAATGACCAAAGTGCGATTAACACGAAAAAATATGAAATTGTGTCATTTTTAGGAACAAACTTTGTACCGATTAAAAATCGTATTGTAAATAAGTGTATATACTTCGATAAGAAAAATTCACGAGTTTCATGAGGTGTATTTATGAGCGATTACTTAAGTTAAAAATACGTTATTCGTACGGCTGTGACAAGTCAATTTTAGACGTACCTAAAGTGCTTCGCAATAAAAGGTGTCTTTGTCTTCCAGTTTTCATAAAATTCTCGTCAATTGAAAAGAAGGGAAATATTTTTCGAACTGGACCATCCACAAAATTCCTCGGCATAAATGCAAAAATTGACGTTAACCATGTAAATAAACGATTAGCTTCGAAAACCAATACACGTTGGGGTAGAGATGATTTTTCTACCTGAAATTATTATTGTTTTTATCATTTTTATAGCGAATTTGATATGAAAATGATAATTACGACGATAACAATAATAATGATTAATTTAGTTTGTAGAAATTTCGATGTAAATTAGATCTTATTTTTATGTTAGAGAATGTTAGGGTGCATTTTTTTAAAGAATGATGTATATTGTTCAATTGTAGAATTAATCTTGTAAAAAAAGTTGCGAACTTATATTTCGTGAGTCGAAAAATGTTAAAAATTGCCAAATTTTCGTTTCTGAATACGTAAAAAATTGTTATCGCGGGGTGAATGATTGGAAATTGGGCGGTGCATTTGATAAAATTATAAGCCTCTTCTTGTACCTTCAGCAATAACTGATTATATGTATGTTTGTATATCAAAAAATGCGTTGTTTTTCCTGGACTCAGACATTTTTTACATGCCAAAAACGATAATTTTTGGAAAGATAGGATTTTTTGAGAGTGGATTTCAAATTCTGAGAGTTTACAGTCGTTGAACCATTTTTTTCTTGACTCAACAAATTTTTACACATTAAAAAACGATAATTTAAAAAAAAATACTATTTTTTTAGAGTGTATTTCAAATTTCGAGAGTATATAGTAGACGTATCCATTGAAAAAAAAAAAAAAAATAGTGTTTATTTCCCAAACTTATAAATTTTGTTACTCACCAAAAAACGATAATTTTTGAGAAGATACTATTCTTTAAGAGTAGATTCCACATTTTGAGAGTACATAGTACTTTTATTAATTTTTTATCAAAAAAATTGTATTTTTTTCCCTGACTCTAAAATTTTGTACACACCATAGAACAATCATTTTTGAGAGGATGAGAATTTTCGAGAGTGGATTTTAAATTTCAAGAGTAGAAAGTATTTGTACATTTTTTTTTATTTTGAAGTTTGATTACTTCAAATATTAACGCTTTCATTTATACAGACGGCTATAATTTTTTTTTTTTTCAACTTAAATAATTAAGACAACATTTTGACTAAAATTTTCATAATTTTTAGGTGATCATACTAATCTATGCCGCTGAAGAATTTCGACAAGAAAGTTTTTGGTTTTGGTTCCCAAGTTTGTTTAAAATAATGCATCACGGCTGAGGTCGTTTTCCATTTTTGGGCTGTTTCTTTCAGTTCCATTTGACCCTGGAAATTACAAAAATTTTTATAACACATTATTGCAATGAAATCTGATAATTACGAGACTATTAATCGAAGTATATTTTAAAGACTTCGAAACATGAAGAAAAAATTTATAAAAAAATTTGAACTTCGCGAAATAAATAAGTTTGACTGGAAAAAGAATAATATATAATTATCAATTCCATTTCAATTATATTTCAGTGTTACTAATTGTGTTACGTAATTTTGTAATAAAAAATTGCATCTTTTATCATTTTTATAATTCTGATGTTTCTAAACACAAAATATACAAAAAAATTGTTTAGTTTATCAGTGTTGAAAAGAAAAATTTTGATTCTGCACCAAAATATTTTCCTGCTAACTTTGGATGTCTATACAAAATATTATATATATATATATATATATATATATGTTTTATGTTACTTATAATAATACAATTTACAAAATTTAGAATAAAATTTGTTCGAAATAAAAAATTTTTACAGAACACTTTTTTCGATCTCACTTTTTCTTTTTTGAACAATAACATAAAATTTTCGACATGTGTATATAATTATCATCACAAAAATTGCAAAATGTATTTATAAATGAGTTTACATATCAAATTTAGTGAACAATGCCAACTGACAACTACCCACCTTGACAACAATTATGTCAATAATCCTTAAATCTTTGACGTTTCGATTTTTCCTAAACTCTTCTCTTATTTTTTCTTTCAATTGTTTTTCCGTAACGGGGATATCATAATCCGTCACTGAAATCATCCATTTTTCATTACTTTTTATCACAAAAGACTCAAAATCACTTCACACGCAAATATCTACCAATAAACATTTTCATTTGCCTAATCAGGGACATCAAAACAGAAAAACAACATACATGTATTACGCGTTTCGCAAATCGTAACAAATCGCTACAACTTGATTGTTTACGAGAAAAAAAGAAAAAATTTTCCACTCTCATTGAAAAATCTAAAAACAATACATTCTCGCAGTGAAAAATCAAGAAAACCCAATGTTTTGAATACGTAATTTATAGGTTATGTCCCACGGGTTCAGAGGTCGACGTATGAGAAATCGCCGTGTGAAAAGAAGGTGATAACTTACTGATAAACGGAATTTGTCGTATCCATGCTCTGTACAAATTTAGAACCCTTTTTCGAGCATCTCCGTGATCGATGGACAAAATTGGTTTTACTTGACGTACACCACTGCGAATGGGAGCCGCCATTTTTTAATTTGACCAATCAAATGCGTGCAATTTTTTCTGCTGCAGTTTGTTTCAGTTTGTTTATTGAATTTTGTGAGTTTGTTCGTCGGTTATAAATTTCAAGTATTGACAATCGTGAGTTTGACAAATTCGTTATTGCTCGTTATTTTACATATCACTACGTATGTGTTGTGATTATTCGAAAATATTTGAAAAAAAAATAGAAAAACGAAATAAATTTAAATGCACCAACTACTCTAAAAATGCCGAAACAGTAAATGTCTAGATTAAGCACTTTTCCCATTTTCCCAAAGATAGCGTGAAATTTTTTTTCCCAAAATGCATAACCTTATTCTTTTTGCTTTTAATGGAAACCATGTATTCGTTTACGGAAGGCTGATTTAATCATTCCGCAAGTCGCATTTGTATTTTTTTCCTTCTACGTACTAGAGCCACTTTTGAGAGAAAAAAATTTTTTTACGTCATTTAGTGCGGAGGAACTGGAGTAAAAATTTACCTTCTCAGATAAAAGTACAAAATTATTGAATACGAAATTTCAACTTTCAGGCCCACCAATACGAGACCAAGAAGGAACTTTGTTCAAACTATTGTAATGATTTCTCAAAATATGTGGCGATAGAAAATAATGTGTGGAAATATAAAGGGGTCATGAATATATTTTTTTTATCAGAATTCAAAGCATAATGGTAAATAAAGAAAACACTTTTTTTGGGTCCCAGTTGGGGAAAAAATTTCGCGAAAAATATCACACATTTTTAAAGTTTTTAATATGTTGAATTTGAATGATATCTCAGAGTTTTCATCCTTCAGAATCGATCAATTAATGCCTTCTGACTTTGTAAATCTTTTTTTTTCTAAAATTCTTAAAATAAAAAAAAAACGATTGTAATTAAAAGATTCCTGTCTCAATAATGAATTGCAATTGTGTTCATACGGAAAAAAAATCGTTCAATAGAAAAGTCGTGAATGGATAGCAAGTGTTGTTTCACTTGATGTTGGAGATATTCTCGAGGCTCTGGATAAAAGAAGGGAAGTACGAAAACTTCGCGAAGAGGCGTGGCTTGCACCATTTGTGAAATTGAACCGTGAAATAATTGAATTAATGGAGGCAGAAATGGATCTGGAAGCAAAGTGTAAATTGTTAAAGCCCATGGTGAAGAAGTTGGGAGAATTCGATACTAAAAAAAAGTAGTAACTTATACCAAATGGAAACTAATAGCGTAAGATCAAATCATTTTGTCATTTTTTTACACTCATTTTAGCATATCAATGATGAGTTGTTTGTAAATCAGTTATATTTGTGTGTCTAGAAGGGAACTTGGGGACAAAAACATAGCCGAGCGGTTCAATGCGTCTCGTTTTAGACACACTTTCAATTTTTTTCATCACGAGCATAGAAAAAATTACTTTCCACCACTGTGAAGTTGATTTAAGTTGAGCATTTCGAGTCGGTGCAACAAACGCCCTCTCGCTAAAAATATGGCTGGAATTAAGGTGACCGTCAGATGACAATGTGCAAAAATAGGACATGTTTACTTCGGAAAAAAGTGACTTTTGTATGAAGTTTTAAGGGGTTCGGGTACAAAAGTCCTTAATGAGATAGGTCGTTCTATAAATCGCTGGAAATGAGATTGGCAGCTCCAAACACAAATATAACACGCGTGTCCATGTTCACGCGCGTATTATTGTAGTCATGTAGAGAAGGTATCGTGAGTACAAATGCTGCCAACCTCTTTTATAGTGATTTATAAAACAACCTATCTCATTAAGGACTTCTGTACTCGTACCGTTTTGAAATGAATTTTGAGGAAATACTCACAAAATGTACAGTTGTCATACAATTAAGTAAATTTGGCGAACTCAAGCACGTAACTACAATATTAAAAGAGAAAAAAGCTTATATTAATCAGATCTGTTTCTATTACCCAAGTGAAATTCCAGTTGGTTTTTCAACTGGAAATCCAATTGGATGTTGGATTTCCAGTTGGAATCCCGTTTAGATTTACTGAACAGAAATCCATTTTACTGATCTGAGTGAAAATCCAGATTGAATTCCCAATCAGAAATCCAATTGGTTTCCCGCAAATATGCAGTTGGATTTTTTCCGAAGGAAATTCAGGTCTTGCCTAGTCAGCTGCAGGGAGCGACGAAATTTCTGCGCCAAAACGTCCCTAAAAGGCGATGTTTAGGTGACGTTTATGTCACTATGTAAAATTATGCAAAAATTAATTTCGGAGCGAAATAAATTGAATTTGCATTTTATGCAGTCTTAATGTGCTCATATATAATCTTTGATACTTGTATTTTGAATCGTTTTTTGCAAAATTTGCAAAATATGAGTTCTGAAAATTTGAAAATTCAGAGTTCTTTAAAAATTTTTTAAATTTTAAGTTTTTTTGAAATTCGTAACTATCAGTTTTTCTGAGAAATTCAAATCGTTCGAGTTTTTTCGAAAATTTTGGAAATTGTTAGAATTTTAGAAACATTCGTAAATGTCGAGTTTTTTTTAATAAAAAAATTCTGATTTTTCGGAAATTCGAAAATTTTTAGTTCAACAACATATTCGAAAATTTTGAGGTTTTTCTGCAAATTTGGATGTTTTGAGTTTTTCGAAAAATTTAACATTTAGAGTTTTATGCAAATGTTAAAAATTGCCAGTTTTTGGAAACAATGGAAAATTAAGATTTTTTTATCCGAAAATTCGATGTTTTTCACAGAACTCTACGAATGTCAAGATATTTGAAAAATTTGAGAAATCGAGTTTCTTAAAAAATTTAAGTCGTTTGAAAAGTTTGAAAATCTTCAAGTTCTTCGGAAATTTTCGAAATTTTGTGTCCTTTCAAAAATATACATAAAATCCCAAGTTTTCGAAAATTTTTCAAATTGTATAATTTTATTTTGATCTCAAAATTATACTTTTTTTGAAACATTCAAAAATTTTCTAGTTCTCAGAAAATTACGTGCATTCTAAATTTTTTTTGGAATTTACTGAGTTCGAAATTTTTCGAAAATTCCAAATATCTCAAGTCTCTCAAAAATTTGAAAAATTTAAGTTTTTCAAAAGATTCGGAAAGTGTAAAAGTTTTTTGGAAAATTCAAAATTTGGATATGTTTGAGAAATTTTTCGTCGCCCCAAAAAGAGCGACGAGAAAACGTCGCCCTCAACTGGCTATGGAACATTACAGTTACTTTCCTACTTTTCCCGGTTCAATCTAGAAAATTCCGTCTACGCATGTTTCACCCAACCCATTGATATAGACAACGTATGTATAGAAACGAAAAGCGCGACCGAGCGCGACAACCCAGACTGTCAGATTCAGTGAGGTTCCAACTTCGCGAGTACGCGGTCGCGTAACGCTACAGTACGTGCGCAATCGACGATTTCGTGAATAAATATTACACTCAAAAGCTGAATTAAACTCGTTCCGAAAATTCTAAGCGACAATAAAACGCGGGCCGGTTCTGTCAAAAACCGGGAAATTTCACCGCGAATTCTATCTAAAGTGGGATAATATTTCGAAGGACCGAATCGAATAATTTTACCGGTTACGAAAACTTCCGGAAAATGTATTACGCAATGATTCGGTAGTAAAGCGAGGAAAACAACACGAAAAACGTGGTACGGTAATAATGTTTGTAATTGAATAGATGTTATCTGTCATTTTTATTGCGTGCGTCTAGTGTTACACCTGAACAAACGGCAAAATCCCGATGGATTTGTTTTGGTCGTCAATCAAAGTGATCGAGGGAAAATTGCATGATTACGTGATTTTTGGATTTTTGATCATGCAAATTTCGATTATTTAACCGTCATTTCAACAAACATTTTTTAACAATTTTTTAACAAACATTATTTATTTCGATAGAATTTTTTTTAATTATTACATTATTTTAGTTCTGATTCCCGCAGCTTGAGAAATAAATTAGGATCAGATTAAACTGTTATCATGTAATCAGCGTAAGAAAAGCTTGACTTAATTATTATCGTGTCTACTGTACGCCGCTCGCTCAATACAGATCCGCGAGGGGAGAATTGTTCAGCTGATCTCCCTCATGTTTGGCTTTCGTTACGCAATCTCGAAACCCTCGATCCTCGCTAAGTTTGAAAGTTTTTTCGAAAATTTTCCTTTTTAACGCGACAGGGAAAACTGTGGCTTTCGAGTTGAGAGTAAAGTTATAAATTGAGGATAATTATGATTATCGTTAATTAACAAAGCATGTACGTATTTTTTTGAGTCTTATGTTTATGAAAAACATGTTGTGAATTTGTGTAGATTGAGGAGTTCTTGATGAATTCTTACTTCGGGAAATTTTACAGACTCCGAGAAGTTCAAAAATTTTTTTCTTCATTGTTTGAATGTGATGATTTTCCAAGAAATTAAATTCATGAAAAAAATATTAATTGAAGACACGAACGCTATTATTGAAAGCAGTATTGATTATTCGTAAGAACTTTTTAACTTTGAGACTTTCCGAAAGAATCAAAGAACAATTAGTAGTTAATTTTAATTGATCAAAATAAACATTAATTAATATATACTTTGAAGAATTTTGAAATTTCGGAATTTTTTAAGAGAACTTAAGAGAACATACGGAAAATTGGTAGTAAATGTTCCAAAGCAATGTGGATTTACGGACATTAATTTTTCAAAATTATTATTAATCGATTAAAGATTTTATACTTTTTATTTATTGTTGATTAAATGAAAAATTTTTCTATTTCCTATTTTTTCCTATTTTTAGAAAAAGTTTTCCATTCTTATTCAATGTTTTTATGGAATTATGCAAGTATGCATGAACATTTAAAAAACTCGTCCGAATTTTACATTTTCCACATAGATCTTCAAAGATTCTCTCGAATGTTCTTTTTAAACAATTTTTTTCATTTTTCAATTAAAAAATGCGAAATTCCAACAGTTTTCGATGATTACAGTATATAAGATTCGAAAATTACTGTAATAATAGAAAATTCGAATATTTTCAGAAAATACCAAAAGTTCGGGAATGTATAATTCGAATTAAGGGATTATATACAGGAAATTACGAAAATTTCCTTACATTTTGGAAAATTCCAAAAGAAACAATAAAAAATAGAATAAAAATTAATTGATCTACAAAATTTGTACAAAAAACATGAATATTATAAAATAGGGGAGGCTGCCCTTGGTTGGGACGCTTTTTGTTTTTCATCAATATGAATAACAAATTCAATAATATTGATACCTTTTTTTACTTGCACATAAAGTTTCATGCCTAACCAACACTTAGAAATAGATTTTATTGAACATCAAATTTAATTGTTGATTATGCAATGATGTTCGTAAAACTATGCAAACGTCCCAACCAAGGGCACGCGATCCTTGGTTGGGAAGTTCAATAAAAAATTTTCAGTCAATTTTTCACCAAGTTGGTCAATCTTTTATCGACAAACGAAATTACTGATGACAGTTTTACATATGTATCCAATTAAATATTCATGAGTGAATAAATTAATTGAAAAACTGTCGAATATTAATTTAAACATTATTAAATTTTAAAAATTACCATTTTTTCGATGTTTAGATTCAAGTTGACTCAATTTTCGAACAATGTCAAAATCAACAACAAGTCTTAATAAAGTCAAAACATCGGTAACACTTATTTCGAAACAATAATCACATTCTACAATGAACAATAATTGATCCTTGGTTGTTGTTGGAAAATATTAAATCAACAATAACACGTTTTACAAGTTAAAAAAATTGTACGATGGAATGTCGATATGTATCGAGTCGCGATCGTCCACCATCTTGTTTCCATTATCTGTGCGTAAACGATCGCTAAACTGAGCGTGAGTGAGTAAATAGCTATAGGTCGCTAAGATGAGCGTGGGCGAAGAACTTATCCGCTCACTAGTGGGCGAACGAGTTCATCACTCGCATGCCATACGTCAACAATCAGGTAATCCATTATTCCGTCCACTCTCAGTAGGGCCACGGAATTACATATTTCTCGCGGGCGTTGAAAAAATAGATGTTGTTTACATCGGTTTTTTTTTCACGGCATGTAAACTCTGAAAATACTGAAACTAACACAATGACAGAATGAAACGCGCAAAGTGTCTCAGCCAAGGAAATAAATCCGTCCTAACCATGGAATTTTGCAATCGTATGGAAAATGATTGTTTACACATAGTTAATATGAGATGAAAAAATTTGAGAAAATAAGATTTTTCGAAGAATCAAATTGTCTACAAGTTGGTATTTTTATTTTTGCAAAAATATTTTTCTACAACTGTGAAAATACACTGGGAACGAGCCATCAAATTCTACTTTTGATGGCCAAAAGTGACTTCTGTCCATATCTCGGAGTAAACTACAGAAAATTAATTTTAACTTCAGCCATTCATGCCTCATGATAAAAGGAATCTTACGTAATTTTTTCATATTTTTCATCCTTTATTTACTATGTTTTTTCCCTCTGTCCCATACAAGGACCGTCCCAACCAAGGGCGTCTTCCCCTACATTCTATTTCGAATATTTTACAACTTTATAGAAAATAGAAGTATTTCAAGATTTTTCATACGATATTTTCGTCAGATATAACAGATATATTTCTCATATATATTTATTCTCTCAAAAACCTAACCAATTCGAAATATTATTCTTGATGAAAATTCTAGAGAACGAATAACAAAGGCGAGGCAAATGTAATTACAGTAGTGTAGCTCCACAAGTACTTAATTTCACTTCGACACTTGTTTCGTTTCGTCAATAAGAGAGTTATGACGCGTTAAATTTGTTTGCTCGTTTCGTAATCGATCTATTTATTATTTGGACTATCGAAGAAATATCAACTGTACGCGTTTCGAAACTCATCTCGTGGCGCGTGCAAATCAAATATTCCATTGTTGATGTCGAAAGATAACAATGATAAAAACATTGGTAAATTATGGTGAGCTATATTTCAAAATGTTATATCTGATGTAAAATGTAGTGATGCTTAGTCTATGTTATCAGGAATTGACGTATGAAAATTTTTTTTAAGGTGAAACTGGAGAATAAAACAAATATGTGTATAAAAATATATATTGATATCTGATAAGTGTTTAGAAAGTCCGGTAATATTCGCCAAAAACATCCTAATTAATTAGAGGAACTGACAATTTTTTTGCGAATTTCGTTTATGTTCGAAAAATATCTCAAAAGCTAGAAGAATTGATAGAGAAGAATTTTAAAAATCTCGGATATTTTTAATAAAAAACTGGATTAGAATTCGACAGTTTCGAAAATCCCGAAGTGTGAAAATTCGTGATTTGAGGTTTGAAACGCTCAAAACTTCGAAATTTAGAAAATTTAAGTAAGAAAACTCGTAAATTCGAAAATTTTGTTTCAAAATATTTTTTTATTTCCCACATTATAATATTATTGTTTTTCCACTGTTGGATAAATTGTCGATCAATTTTCAACACGTTTTCTTCATTCTCCGATACGTGCGAATCCGAAGTATTCTCGTAATGATGACTACGTGACTTTGATTAGCGTGATAACAAAATTCATGAAAAAAAAAAAAAAAAAAAAAAACAATACACAAATGCTGAAAAATTTCCTGTGCGTTCAATCGCATTCAACCAAGTTCAACTGCATTTGAAATATGAATGACCTTTCGAAGTATGAGTCAAAAGTATGAAAATTTACGAAAGTATAGACTGCAGGAAATTTTAAAATTCTTCTCGTACGAAACTGTATACGTTTGAATTCAATGTTCAATTTTTTTTTCGACGAGTACGATTCCTGAATTTTCGAACCACGTGTTCAAATTCAAAAAAACATAATTGAACATTTCATTGACCAGATACCATATAGGGACGGGTAAGTACGCAACTATCCTTTTCTCTCTCACAAGAGCAGTCGTTTGATGTGAGAGAGAGATAGCTAGAGCAATAGTATCGCCCACCCATGAGATTTAATGACATTTTTCGGTTTTGATTTTGTATGTTTGACTTGATAAGATTTTTATTTATTCCCACTGCCTTTCCTATAATAAAATTGCAAAAAAACTTGAAGAAGGCAAAAAATGTGAGTAAGAGACGGAAAAAAAGCTCAGATTGCAAACTACAAATTTTCTTCTGTGTTTTTAAGTACGGAAAAATGCATACCAGAGTCCAGAGACCCCCAAGTATATAAGTTCAGTCATTAGCGCGGAAAATAACCCTCGTGTGCATGATTAGATACTTCGTAAAATTCGAGTTACTTAATTATCGTGGACGATGTTAATTATTTTAAGGTGTAATTTCGGTTCGCGCGGTATAAAAAAGTGCAGTCTTTGACGAGCAAAACCTAATTATTATAATGAGTTTCGAAGAAAATTCGCAGTTTTACAGCTTTCGGAAGTCGAATAGGAATGCTTTAAGTCAGTCACGCGCGCCAATGCAATAGTACTAAAATAGTACATTTTCTATATGAGCGTTACGAGTTTTTGAGTGCGGGCAAATAAAAGATTGACATTCAAAAAATTTAAATATATTCAAGGATGAATTATCCAAGTGTCAAGAAATTATGTTCAAATTCAGAAAATTCGAATGTTTCAAAGTTGAAAAGATAGTTATTTTTCATTTAAAAAATTGGAATATGGAGAGTTTGAAAATTTGGGCATTCAAATTTATGAAACTTCGAAATTTAAATTATATCATCGATATTTCTATCGGAGAAACACACATTTTTATCAGTTTCTTTTTTTTATGATTTCCTTTAGATGATTTTCTATAACCTGTACATACAAAAAAATCATAACTTCATATTTGAAAAATACATATCTGGAGTTTTTCGAACGTTTTTACGAACTTTCAAAAATTTCGAAATTCCGCATTTTTACCCAAATTATAAAATTTGGAATGAAAATTTGATGAATTTGCAAGAAATATTCAAAATTCTCCCCGATCTAGAGAAATTAAATAAAATTGTTAAAAAATTACGATGCATTATTATAATTTTCAATATTAAAAAAAATACAACAACCAGATTGTATTACGAAGAAATTTGTGATGTACCTTACGAATCGATCATTTCGAAATTTCTCTTTGCTTACGCGCAATAAATTATTATTATTATTGAGTCAAGTCGATTGAATCAAATCACCGAAACGATTTGAGAAATTCCAGGAAATCTATACAAAATTGCGCATCAATCATGAAAATTGAATGCTTCACGTTTCCGTCTATCCCACTGCAATTTAATCATAATCGCTCGGCATTGCGATAACTTTCCATGGAAAAGTGTTTATTTTTGATCGACGTTTCAATAAAAACCAATCATTAGAATTCTGAAAATTTTCGGAGATAAGTTTTTCTGGTACATATAAATAAGATGTATTATTATGTATTCATTCCTATTTATTAATAACAAAGCGGTTGATGAACAAAGTATTATTATGTGCGACTATTTTGGTTGACGGAGAACATTTCACTCGCTACGCGCGTGCGGCGATTTCACGCTCATGGAATTTTATCTTTCTCCCACTAGTTCCACAATATTCTATCATGCTACTTTCAAATACAGTTAGTGAATAATTCCGGAATTTCATAAGGAATGCAAAAGTCTGAAGTTGATTAAAATAATTATTTCCTGTTTTCCAGATTCCTTTTTTTGAACACTTCACACAATCATTAGAATCGTAATCATGCTTTATTTTAAATAATTAGCATTGTTATACAGATCGCGTCATTCCATTACATAATTAAAATTATCGCTCCTTGACTTTATGTGAATTATGATAATTTATCGATTCCATATTTCATTGCAAGGTGTCTTTTTTTTCTCGTAGTGATTATTTTTTATGTTATAATTTGGGAAAAATTACACCGAAAATATCTTTTTTGACTCTTTCGAAAGTTACTTCACGTGATTAAAAACTGCAATCATAATCAATTTTCAATTGCAGTTATCATTATTATTACAGAACTTTCGATATGGCTGAATTGTTTTTATTGTTTTGATATGTTCGTAAACCATAATAATCAGTATCGTATTAATATACCAATCTTGTCGATTTTGCATCTCAGCTTTTATCTCAAATTGCCTTGGTTTTTTGATTTATGTACACAATTTATCAAATCCCACGTATTTTGTTTGATTTTTTTTTACTGATTTGAGATTCATCGAAATGTAAATGTATGACTATACGCGGTAAACATATCATCTTTCATAGATTTTCATTATTGACATATTTGCTACTCATTATCATACTTCATTGTTAGTTTAACCTTCATAATTTCCGAAGAGAAAACATAAGATCTTGGCGATACTGGAAATAAATTATATTAGGCACCTAATTGCCGAAAAAATTCCATTCCATCCGTCTGATATAGTTACGTACTTGACAGTACCAAGTATGTCATTCTACTTTCTGGGTGGCGTGGAAAAATGCAGTAGATTATTTCATATTTCATTGTAGCAAGACAGCATTTTACACACTTTCTAATATGTCGCTCATTTTCGCATATGAGCGACCTGTTTCCGAAAACGTGTACAAAAGTGAGTGTTTTACGTATATGAGTATTATGAAAGAGCTTCCGTGTTTATTTGGAAGACACTAATTTACATAAACAGACAAGTAGGAATTTTCCAAAATGGTTCGTGTCCGAAGTTTACAGCATTTTAAGTGGCAATGATAAACTTGTTATTACGAATTAAAATATGTATGTATAATGTATTACACCCGATATATAATGTACTGTAGCTAGTACATTATCGAACATTTGGGTACTGTTGATTTTGCCGAAACGGTGAGTTACAGTCCAAGGCGGAGCCGAGGACTGGAAGAGTGAATTGGAATCAGATTTTACCCGAATATGTGCAATACTGTATTTCATTCAATTGTAACCGAAAAAGACCTTTGAAGTTAGAATCGAATAATAGTAAATTATTGACAGACATCTGAAGTACCACTTTTGAGGTTAGAGTCGAATAAAATAATAAATTCTAGGTCTGAATCCTATAAATACAGTAAGCTCTTCATTTAAGTCTTCCAAACAAGGTAATAGCAACGCTTAAAAAAAATTCTGTAACCCAAAACTATTTTCAGACTACGAGCCTAAAAATATGTCACAATTTTTCCGGAATTATGTCCACAATCAATGTCTTTGCTGCCCTTATTTTTAAAGCAGCATTATTCGATCTAATTTCTGTACACACTTTCCCCAAAAGTCACAAACCTCCATGATCCTCCATAAAATCCCCCAATTCGGAAAAAAGGTATCAAAATAAATCCTCATAGACTTCCCCCTTGAACTCCTGATCAAAAAAAATAACCTCCGAGCGATGAAGATAAACATCTCCCGCAACACCCGAGATTCCATTAGCATCGTTAAAGAGACCAGGTGTTGAATGCGATACCTATGCCCAGTTAATATCTCGTCGGGCGTCAAGTTACGTGGGATAAATAATGCGCGGATATCCAACGTAAAGTGAATTGTTGATTTGAACAGAAAAAAGGGAAAATACAAATGATGTAACAATGTTTCACCACCCAGTAAAAAGGCTAACTGTGCCGCGCGCGAGCGATAGCAAAACCCACAAAATCAACGAAACGATCGATGATTTTCTGAGTGTAAATGACAGTGTTTTGTTCTCCGATGTATCGTGGAGTTGAAATATCTGTAGTCACGGCTGATTATTTTTTATTGTTTTACAGCGAGCTGTGAGACGTCAAAGCCGCGACATGAAGATCATGGAAGTAGTGAAGATCAGCGTTGCGGAAGTCATCGGGACTGCGCTGTTGCTTTTCCTGGGTTGTTTGGGGTGCCTGGGAGGTTTGTCGGAGAAACCCGCTTCGTGGCAGGCTCCTTTCTCATTCGCTTTCGCGGTCATGATTGCGATACAGGTATGTAAAATAGAGACTATTTTTCATGCATATAGTTACTCTGAATTTACACATGTAGAATGTTGGTCATGATATTGATGTCAGTGTCTTCATATTATTAGTAAAAAAAGATTGTCGCCGCTGTTTCAGCAAAATTATGATGACCTCGAAAAAAATGACTATCAAGGTCCCGCTTGCTTGCCGGTCCCAAGTTCTCATTTTTACAAAAAAACATGTAAAATGTACCGTTTTTGACTGAGCGGGATTGAAATTTTTCCATTTGAATTTTTGTAGTGGTTGCATTTTTTATCCTTCAAAGTTTGTATTTAGACAGGGAAAGAGGGGCTGCTGAAAGAAAATTATTCATAACCATTAATGAATGAGTTTATGGCTCTGAATAGGACGATTGTGAAGGCAAATTGACCATTGGTACCTATTTATGAAAGGTTTAGAAATTGATTGAATTAGGTGAAGTCTGTTGCCAGCCCTTAATGATATGCACGAGCTTGATGACTGGCACCACCTTTATTTTCAGAAATTTCAAAATTTCTCAACGATTCCGAACATTTTGAACAATTTTGAAAATTTTGACAAAATTTGGGAGTTTTAAAAAACTTCAACGATTTTCAACAATCGTGTACAAAAATTTCGAAAATTTTGGAAGATTTCAAAGGATTTTGAAATTTTTCACGAAATACTCTGCATACTTTCAGAAATTTCAGAAGTTTTTGAAGATATATAACATGATTTTTAAAAATTCCCGAAAACTTTAACAAAAATTACGAAAATTTTGAACAATTCCGAAAATTCTCAAGAATTTTAACCATTTTCAAAACTTCAGAAAATTTTCAAAAATTGAGAAAATTGAGAGAATTCCAACACTTGACAAATATTACATAATTTACAAAAATTTTCAAGACTTTGACGGTTTTCAACCATTTTGAAAATTTTTAAAAATTTGGGTAATTTGAAAGAATTTTAACCGTTTTCAAGACTTTGGAAAAATTTCCGAAATTCCACAAAATTGAAAAAAATTACATAATTTCCAAAACTTCAGCAATTTTCATCAATATTGGACATTTTGAAGAATTTCGGAAATTCCAAAAAATTTAGAATATTTCCGAAAATCTAACAAAATTTGAAGAATTTCAACAATTTACAAAAATTACAGAATTCACAAAAATTTGCAAGACAGACAATTTTTGAAATTTTAAAAATTCTCAATAATTTTGGGAATTTGAAAAAATTTCAACTATTTTCAAGACTTGAAAATTTCCGAAAATTTCGCAAAATTGAGAAATATTCATATTATTTTCAAAAATTACATAATTTCCAATAACTTTAACAATTTTCAACAATATTGGAAATTCGGGAGAATTTCGAAAATTCTAAAAAGTTTAGAATGTTTCCAAAAATCTAACAAAATTTGGAGAATTTCAACAATTTACAAAAATTACAGAATTCACAAAAATTTTCAAGACTCAAACAGTTTTTGAAATTTTGAAAATTCTCAACAATTATGGGAATTTGAAAAAATTTCAACTATTCTCAAGACTGGAAAATTTCCGAAAATTTCGCAAAATTGAAAAAAATTCTTATTATTTTCAAAAATTACATAATTTCCAATAACTTCAACAATTTTCAACAATATTGGAAATTCGGGAGAATTTCGAAAATTCTACAAAATTTAGAATGTTTTCAAAAATCTAACAAAATTTAAAAAATTTCAACATTTTACAAAAAATACGCAATTTCTGAAAATTTTCAAAAACTTCAACAATTTTCCACAATTTGAAAAATTTCGAGAAGTTCTAAAAATTCTCTAAAATTTCGGGAATTCACAAAAATCCCGGAAATTTGCGAAAATTTCCGAAAATTTCGAAATATCAGTCTTAGGCAACAATATATCAATCTTATATCATTGCTCGTGTTTCAGCAGGGATGAGATTTTTTTAAACTCTAAATTTAACGTCGTGTTCCAAAGTACATAAAATTATCATTCTGTGTATTTTTTCCTCCACTTTTACGCCCCTTCCCAACATCGAATGTTTTTCGAAGAGTCGCTTTTCCATGTCAGGGTTAATAATATAAGTTTTGGTTTCCAGTCTCTTGATCACTATTATCACTCGTACATATGACTGAGCTTGTGAAATGTTATCAACGCAAAAATAAAATTATCTTCCATCATAAATAATCACTCCTCTAAATGACACTTGAAAAAGTTATCTCTCGTCTATGATATTGGGACAGTGGTTTTTTCCATTCAAAGACACGTTGTTTCTATGTTGCAGAGTATTGGTCACATAAGTGGCGCTCATTTGAACCCATGTGTAACTGTGGCAGCAATCGTTCTGGAACACACAACCTGGTCCATGGGAATATTTTACTTCATAAGCCAGTGCTTCGGAGCTCTTCTCGGTTATGGACTAATAAAAGTAAAAGCATCTTTTTTTGTTCTGATCAATGCGAAGTACCTCAAATTTGATTTTAAGTGAAGAATAAACAATCTGACGATTTTTTTCACTTGTTTATTCATCGTTTGTTTTTTTCGATTGAGAATTTTTTGTTGATGCCTTAACGGAATGAATAACCTAGCCTCACTTTAAATAAATTATCCAAACCACTGTATATTAAGCGTTTCAACAATTTAAATATTAATAAATTTCAAAATGTGTTGACAAAGATTCCTACAAATTTTGATAAGTTTCGAAAGATGATCACTTTCATGGATTAGACGATGAGATATTTCGGAAATTCGATTACTGGTCATTTAGAGTACTATCCTAGCCAGCCGAGAGCAACGAAATTTCGACGCCAAAAAGTCTCCAAAAGGCGATGTTTAGGCGACGGTTTAGTCACTATGTAAAATCATTGAAAGATTAATTTCAGAGCGTTTTCGAATGAAATAAATTGAATTTGCATTAAGTGCGATCTTAATATGCTCACATACAATCTTTGATAAGTGTATTTTTAGTCGTTTTTCACTAAATTTGCAAAATTTTAGTTCTAAAAATTTTTAAATTCTGAGTTTCTCAGAAATTTTCGAAATTCAACGTTTTTTCGTAATTGAAAATGATCGGGTTTTCTGAGAAACATACAATATGTTGGAATTTTTCCCAAAATTTTGAAAATTGTTAGATTTTAGAAACATTCATAAATTTAAAATTTTGTTCAAAAGAAAAAATTCTAAGCTTTTCGGAAATTAAAAAATTTGTAGTTCTACAACAGATTTGCGAATTTTGAGGCTTTTCTGAAAATTTGAATATTTTGGGTTTTTTTTTTTAATTTGGTACTTTGAGTTCTATGAAAGTGTCGAAAATTGTCAGTTTTTGGAAACAATCGAAAATTTCGATTTCTTTTTATTGTAAAAATTCGATATTTCTCACAAAAATCGATAAATGTCGAGTTTCAAAAAAAATATACGAGAATTCGATTTTCTAAAAAAATCCACGTTTTTTCAAAAGTTTGACTATTTTCAAGTTTTTCGGAAATGTGTAAAATTTTGTGTCCTTTTAAAAATATGAAAATCTCAAGTTTTCCGAAGAATTTCAAAATTGTATGTTTTTATTTTAATTTCAAAATTGTTATTTTTTTGAAACAATCGAAAATTTTAATTTCTCAGAAAATTATAAGAGTTTAAAATTGTTCGGAATTAATTGAGTCACAAACTGTTCAAAAATTCTGAATATTTTGAGTCCCTGGAAAAATTCGAGTTCTCCGAAAGATTTGAAAAGTTCAAGTTTTTTGAAAAATTAGGATTTGTTTGAGAAATTTCTTGTCGCTCAGAAACAGCGACGAAAAAACGTCGCCTTCAACTAGCTAGGGTAATATTAACACTTACATTAAAAATTAATTGCAGGCAATAACACCCCACCATCTTTTGCACGCGGGCAACATAGCCGAGGCCGACCTATTCTGCATCACGATCATCCACAAAGAAATTAGCCTTGGGCAAGGCTTCCTGGTCGAAATCTTGGCAACTGGAATTCTGGTTTTGACGATATGCGGTTTATGGGACAAACGCAATTCCGCGAATACCGATTCTGCTGCCCTAAGAGTAGCCTGCGCCATTTTTGTGTTGTGCGTCGCGTTCGGTTCCTTCACGGGATGCAGCATGAACCCTGTGAGGTCTTTGGCTCCTGCAGTCTGGAACAACTCTTGGAAAGATCATTGGGTCTTCTGGACAGCACCTTTCGTGGGGGCCCTCGCGTCCTCCATTTTCTACCGATTCGTTCTTTGGCCGGAAAAAGAAACCGAGAAGAAAGAAGAAACCGCAGGTTCAACGAATCTGCCTACGATTTCTAACGGGGTCTAAATTGGCTGCCTTCGTCTTATAATTTACGTCACGTTATTTCAATAGCATAAATAATTGCAGTTCCTATAAAATAGAACACTTACGAACAACATATCGAATATTATATATGACGCGTATTCTCACGTCATCGTGTTTGACACATGATATCAAAATGCAGCAGGGCCGAAAACATAGACTGAACTAACGTTTTTAGTGATGTAAATTGAATTACTCGTTGTTAACGGTGTATGGAGCCAATGATTCGGACTCCCTTTGTGTGAAGTTCTTATCGAGTTACGCACGTGGTTCATTTTCGAAGTCCGCAATTGATAGATTGTCCGAGTGAGTCATGCTGTGCAGGTGATACGCGCGTTACGCGAACTATGAAGTGTACATATTTTGCATTTGCATTTTTTTACGAGACAAGCGTTCAAACGAACACACAAAATGTTGTACTTAACTATATTATACGTGCGATGCGTAGCTCAAGTGTGCGTCGATGGGACTGACATATGATTGAAAGTGGAATAAATTATCTTCGCTCGTATTGAGAAGATTCTTCCGGAACTTCATGTATTTTTTCGAGATAATTTTTTTGAATGTCATATTTTGTTGTTGCTCTTATATAGCGCAACTTTGCGCATTGAAATTTACGGTTTTGACTGTTCAAAACTAATAATAACTTATCAGCTATCAAGTCAAAAAATAGAACTGGAAAATTTCTTGAAACATTCTTGGCGAGTGCAAAAGATCTTTTGGGATCAAATGAAAAAGTCTGATATTTAAGATCTGACAGAGGCACAAAACATAGTGAAGGGTGATATAAATATTATGGAAAAAAAGTCTAAATTCGACTGTTTTACAGTCAGATTGTCTGTAAAACAGTCAATTTGACTGTAATTCGACCGTTGTACAGTCGAATTTTGATTGTAAACAGTCGAATGAAAATAATATGGATTTTCGTTAGGTGAAAAATGAGACAAAAATGTTTTCTTCGATTTTCCCAACCAATTTATTGTTAGTCAAAATAATTGTTGGTGCTGTTTATGTTGTCATCTGTACAGATAACAAATTTTTTATGAATAATATCGACCAACTATTTTTTCTTGCTTCGATTCCAGCTCCCTTAGAGAACGACTACCTATATTTGACCTATATCAAACCTATAAACGACCTATATGACATACACAGCACCTATAAACGCCGTATAATTGAGACATATTTGGCATATTTATGACGTATATATGACCTAGAAACAACGTATATATGCCATATATGTTACTCTTAAATTTTTTACAAGTAAGCCACATATATCTCACCTCCATCTGGCCTATATATATAACCTATATAAACCAATGCACGCACATGTAGGTGGGAGCGTTTGGGGTCTTATATATCTCGTTTATAGGTCATAAATAGGTCGTCTATAGGTCATATATATGTGTTTTATATGGAGATTATAGGTCACCGATATAAGTTACATATAGGTCGTTTATGGATCTTATATATTTCGAATATAGGTCGTCGTTCTTTAAGGGCTTGCCCGAGTTTCCTTTTGCATAGCTGTAAGTAGGTATCACCCATTCTAGTAACGCCAGGATGATACAAAGGACGTTCAGTATCACTATACAGAACTGTACCCTACTCGCAACGGATATATTCTTCCAATGAACCATGAGCCTGTTGGTAAGTGAATTTGAATAGACGAAATCGATCAGATATAACCTTAGCAAGGAAAGGTACCATAAACGTTCCAGAAATCTTCGAAAATGTTCAGGAATTTAAATGTCGATGGCAATCGACATTAAATTGACATCAATCGTAAAGCGATTGATGTCAATAATTCCAGAAAATGGACGTTGTACTTTTGAAATGCATATGTGGAATCGTTTAGCATTTTTGACTGATTTCAATTTGTAACGGCGTTGTAACGCCGTTTTAAAACGGTCAAGATGACGGCCAAAATATCCTTTTATCCGCCAATCACCAAAGAGGAATTCAAGTTCTCCGCTCGACTTTTTGCCGCCATATTAACCGTGTATCGTTATTTCGTTACAACGCCGTAACAAAATTGGGACCAATCGAAAATGCTAGCTCTCTCATTCCGCATTTGAATCTCAAGTTTTTCGATTTTTCAACTGCCGAAAATATGTTCCAAAATGAAACAGTTTACTATTATTATAGAGTGACATTTTAAGACATAAGTGTAATTTTGATAAAGTAAAATGATTTTTTTTAGGTAGTAATGACCATAATCATTATAATTTGCTGAAAAACGGCAAAAGAAACTTAAAACTCATCCAAATATCATATAAACATCGATGCTTGCCATATCATCGATACTTTCTACATATATCGATATCGATACTATCGATCGAAAATCGGTGATTTTCAGGCGGACCAAATATCGTAGAAAGCTGATATTCCGCGAAATTACTTATTTTACTCGACTTCAACAGAAAATACATCCGAAACGGGG